>CAUYRT010081174.1:0-16479 GCA_963574885.1 Lepilemur ruficaudatus | reverse complement strand
GCATGCCTGTAGTCCCAGCTACTCAGGAGGCTGAGGCAGGAGGATCGCTTGAGCCCAGGAGTTTGAGGTTGCTGTGAGCTAGGCTGATGCCATGGCACTCTAGCCCAGGCAACAGAGTGAGACTCTGTCTCAAAAAAAAAAAAAAAAAAAAAAGACTATGCTATGACTTTTACAGGCAGTTTCAAGCAGGACTGGTCAACCCTCATTATTCATTAGGACAACTTGATGTAGGTCAGTTTACAAATAAGCTGCACTTCACAAACGGCTCTTACCTACCTTGGAGATCTTAGGACAAACATTTTATTCGTTGAATAGTCATGTGGATACTATAAAAATAGCGATTATTCATCCCTACTTGATGAAATTTCTTGCTCTGCTTCACGGTTTCTTCAATTTTTTTCTTAAGTGGACAAATGACATTCTAAAAAGTCTAATCCTTGTAAGTACAGCTCATCTGGTTAACAATGTGATCGGAAGCCACCCTTCTCTCCTTTCTAATGTATTAGTAAGATTCAAACAAAATGTGTGCAAGTCAGAGAACAGGGCAAAGTTTTATATTTCATAGAACTTTAAACACATTTATGTCATAAAACGGTGGGGGTGCCAGATTAATATCTCCAGATATGAAACCATGACTTGTCTTCATGGAAAGGACCACTGGCTGCCCCCCACCTGGGCCATGTTCGGGGGAGTATGCAAGCAGGAGGGGCTTGGTCATGCAGCCCGTGCAAAAGTCCTTTTGGTAGAGGTGGCCTCGGGGCCATGAACATGAGGCAGAGACTCCAGAAGCTCAGAGCCTGGAGGGCCGTGTGCAGCGGGGGTGCGCACGCAGCACAGGAAGTAACAAGGAGTTGACACACCAGGCTCCCGCTCCGACGCAGTAGTAGCGGCAGCGCTGCTAGTTTTGATGTTCCCACAAAAAGTGTTGCTTTGTTTACCATTTATAAAGAATATCAGTGAATTACCTTGATCCAGTGAAGTCTTGGTTTTAAGCTTTGTTATGCCTGCCCTATTTCAATTTTGTTACTTGTAGGATGTAATCATTAATCTTAGGGAGTGCCTTTTCCCAAATGCTGGGCCTGGGTTTAGCAAGTCCCCTCTACCTTGAATTCTCATCTCTAAGTCCCTAGTGCCATTCAGCTGCTGAAATCTCTGCTCGACATTTGAGCTGTTTTATGTTTTCTGCTGCATTTCCTGAAGGCTTACCTTGTACACGCGTAACAGAGATAAAGTCTGAAAAAGGGCAAAATGTATTACACATTGTCCCTTTAAAACCGCCCACTCTTTTTGGGGAATTAAAACATGCATTCCTGCCTGAGGCCAGTAATTAAAGGGGCAGAAAAATGTTCTTTGTTTTCTAGTATCTTAAACCACAGGAGATGGCTCAACAATTATCCGGACAAAGGTTATGAATATCTTCTCTGGAGATAAGGTCCACCAAAACCACCCACTCAAGTTAAACAACAGCCTGAAGCCACGCCCAACTGCCAAAAATCCCTTTTAAAAGCCCGGACTTATGCTTAAAGATGGGATCATGGTTCTTTAAGGCGAGAGTCTGCCATCCTCCTCATTTGCCAGCAAATTAGTAAACTTCTCTTTCATTTTTCTCAAATCCCTTGTTCTTGTTTTTCCCTCTCATTGATTCAACCTCAGGGACAAGTAGCCAACTTTGGAACTTTTGGTAACACATGCACAGCTCAGAAGTTAACCAACAATTTGAGGGAAATATGGATGCAGATTTTTGGGCACTCTCTCAGGTTCCTTTCTGTTTAATGGTTTGCTCCTCAAATCCCAGCTCCTTTGACTTACCTAAACTCTATCCCCTAAGACCTATGAAAACAAACTCCTGCTTTCTCTCTGGGCTCTTTCACATTACCGCAATTTGGAAAATGCTCTCAAAATTCTGAGGTTAATGTGGAATACATCTTTTGTGCTTCCCTTTGTCAAGAATTTCAGCTGCTCAGTGTTAATTGTGAAGGCTCTCCAATGCCTTCAGAGGATTGCTTATATGTTCTTTTCCCAATGTTTAAAGTTATTTTTGGTAGAAGATTTAGTTCAATATAAGCTACGTTGTTGAATCTAGGGCCTAACGTTTTATCAACTGAATTTTAATTTGAACAATTTTATCATTTCTAAATGTTATTTTTCATTTCTTTTTAATATGTACCCAATCATTTTTAATTCCTTCTTTTTGCATGTTCAGTTTGTCTTCCTTTAAACAGTTTTATATATACATATTTATTTTGGATTCTGATAATTCTAAAGGTTTTCGCCTTCTCTCTCTGTTTTTTCTTTTTTTTCTTTATATGATTTTGATTTCTTATATTCACCTCATATAACCTGATTTCAATTTATGGAAGTTTTAAATTTGGGAATTTTCATTTTTAGAAAACTTATAAACAATGGATTATGTAAATTTTTCCTTGTTTATTCTGTGTCTACATTCAAAATAAGAGAGTCTTTGAGAGTTTTTACCCTAACATACTGCTTGAAGCAGAAAATTATACATTTTAATTTTGAATTGTGTTCTCTGGAAAACTCAAAAAGTAATAAAAATATTCAGTGATGAACTTAGATTCATTCACCAAGCTTCTCACACACAAGTTTTAGCTGCAGAAATTCCAGGCCCATCTTATTAAACTTTTTTCATTTATTTAAAAAAAATTATATATTTTAGAGGGAAAGCTATCCACCTGTTGGCTGAAATTCAATTAATTGTAAAGGATCTTTTTTCTTAAGGAAGAGAATGTCTTTTTTTCCAGGATTCCATAAATGAATAAGTGAAAATAAGCTTTGGTTCAGTTTGAAACTTGTGACAGATTGGCAGGTAAATTATTTATCCATTACGATGAATTATCTATAAAACTACCCACATCAATCCAGTTCTGTTACTTGGCAGATGACAAATTTTGTATAATTAGAATTGACATATTTGAAGTTGTATGTAGGCATGATATATTTAATTATGTTGAGACAAGATAGAATGGGAAGACTTGAGATCTGAAACTAGACATTTCTGTTAGGTATGGGCAGGTTCTAAGGATGGTCAATGGGGACGAATGTGGTTAACAGGATAGAGTATGTTTTATTTAAAAGGGACACCAGTCTAGAGGTGGGATCCTGTAAGTCCCTTGATTACTAGGCCATTGTATATCATTGTCACTGCTAACTCCAAAGTGATGTGACAGTGCCAATCACATATTAGTTGTTCCAAAAATATTTTAAATGAAAGATATAAAAGAGTAACAATGGAGTCTAAAGATACGACAACAAATACCTTAGTCTCTGATAAACCATTACAAGTTTCTACAAAATAAAAAGATACTGCCAGGAGAACTGCCTATTTAAATTGATCCAATAATTGGGTAACCTGTCCCTTGATCAACGTATAAATGGGCATGACCAACTCTGAATCTCTTCTTGGCCATAATAAATGAATATTTCTAAGGTCAATTTTTCCCTACCACAGTGCCCTAATAATGACAACGCTAACATTTTCTTTTGTTGTTGTTATGGTAAGGACTTTCATGTATAATTCATTTAATCCTCATGCCAACCCTAGGAGATAGGTACTATTATTAAGAATAGTACAACTAATATTCAACCACTATACTACCGTTGTCATCAATCATTATTGTTCTGGCAATATTGCCAGAGGCCTAGGGGAAGTGTGCCTAACCAGCCTGGAGGTATAAAATCACCTGAAAGGAAATTCTTCAAAGTGTGATCTACACTTAATACCTTTTGTGACAAATACCCCTAATTTCAATTACATTGCCAAGGACCCACCTTATTATTAACATATAGCCTTGCATAGGTTACCATAGACTAGTTCTCAATTTCAAAGGCAAAAATGACCAAAGATTTGAATACAAAGTAGTATGCAGAATATACTCCTGATTATCTTTTAAGTCCCTTGTTAAGTATAGAAGGAGATAATGAAGCAAATTCTGGATAATTTGCTGCATTAGTAACTTGGTAAGACTGACAACTATTTCTTGAACCTGAAATCATATGTTGATCAGTGAATTTTATCATCAGCATCTTCTTATGGTCTCTTTATAGAGTGATTAGCCGTTAGTATCATCCTTGCATGAAAAACAAGTGAGAGAGCAACTACTCCTTATAATGTGTCAAGCACTGTGTTGAATGCTTTATCTATAATGTGTAATTTAATTCTTAGAACCATCCTGTGAACTAGATATAATGAACCTAGTTTTACAGATGGGGAAACTGAGCAAAATTAAATATCTTGCCAAAACACCTAGCTCAGATAAGAATTCTTTGTTTAAAAATTTCTAAACCCGATTAAATGCAGATTTATTGTCATAAACTATAGTGTTTGGCTGTTTTTATATTGTAAGCAATTGGTGCAAAGATAAAACAAGGAGTTGCCTCTGAGCTGCTGATTACCTCAGTCAAGGATGGCTTCATTCCCCAAAGAACTGCAGTATAACATGTAGTCTTAACAAAAACATTGGTCAGTTCCTGTTTAAAAATGATTGGAGTGTGTTTTATTCAGAGAAATGATATGTTCATTCTTACAAAAATATTTAATTTTCTTCTCTGTGTTATATTTCTTTGTGTCTTTTCATCTTTTTTATTTCAGAACCCATTCCAGGCTTCTAACCAAAAGCTTTTAGGCTTATAATTTTTGGCTATGCTACGCATTACATGACCATGGGAACTTGATGACTGCCTTTAGGAAAACAGTGTGATTTTACTATAAAAGGCGTCTTTATGGATGCACGACTGGTCATGGCCTGTAGGGGACTGATTTCTTCTGGCAATTTTCCTTAGACAGTCCTTCCACACCCAGCCGCGAGTGCACTTGGTTTTCATTCCATGGGCTGTGAATTGTAGCCACTCTCAAATTCCTTCTTTCCCTAGTATCTACATGCTGTGAACTGGCTTTGAGAAAAGGGGACTGGCCTCTGGAGTGCTGGGTAGGTGAGCGTGGGTGGCTGGCAGGTGATATGAACACATTTTGTCTTTTCCAATCCAATGGATACAATGTCAGGAAGGATATGGAACTCTCATAAAGAGGGAAAGGTAGAGAACAACCTTAAATAAATTGCACATGTTGCTTCGAGTCTTCTCACAAATTTTTACTTTCCCATCTTTCCTCATTTGGCATCTTCCTGTCTTTCCCCTGACTTGTCCCATTCTTTTGGGGGTTTCTCATCTAGGGCAATGGCTCTCAAACTTTTGATTGCCCAGAGGGTTGGTTACAATACAGGCTGCAGAGCTTCTCCAGAGTTTCTAATTTGGCAGGTCTAGGATGGGTTTTGAGGATTTCCATTTCTAACAAGTTTCCCGGTGAAGCTGAGGCTGCTAGTCCAGGGCCAACCTTTGAGAACCACTGGTTTAGGGAGTGCACTTTATAATCTCAATATTTTCATTCATTCATTCATTCATTCAGTCAGTCAATACTTACTGAGACATTACTGAGCCAGGCAGTGCCTTAGACATTGCATACGCCCCACAGAAGCCAGCTTTAGTGACTGGCACTTAGTAGGTCTTTAATAAATTTTAAACTGTTGTACAACCTACATTTCCCAAAGTCTCACCAGCCTGTGGGTGCTAAGCATTGTTTGGTGGGTGTGACTCAAACTGCACTGACTTTTTCCCTCTCCCACATAAATCTAGACCTCCAGCGCCTTTCCAAAAAGCACTCAGTAGTGTCTCACGGATGCCTGAGCCTGTCATTCATATGCTTATAGCCCAGTCAATTCTGGTTACCACACACAAGCCTCTCTCATGTATGTTTTCTCCCTGAGCAGCTACGTAAGGGTAATTCCCTGCTGCTGTCTCTGCCTCCTGTGGGAACTATGAGGTCCACACCCGGGGGAGCTGCCCACCAGGGGTCCAGAAGTTGCCAACACCTGAGGAGTGGTGGAGAGAACGAGATGCTCCCTGCTCCTGCATCACATGTCCTCACCTGGCAAGTGAAAGCCTGCTGATACCTTAGCACTTTATAGAATAATACATGAAAATACCTGCATCAGTGTCTTCCTGCAGTTCTTCTTTTCTGGTGCCCGAATCTATAGGGCTGGAGAGATGGGTGCAGGTGGATGGGCAGGGTGTGTGACATTCACATATTCTGTCTTTTCCAATCCAGTTTCTCTGCCAATTGATAAAATACGTGTGTGTAGTTACACATCCCAGCAACTTATCAGCTATGCCACACCTGTCTGAATCACAGTGGGTGACACAATTCAGTCTCAAAACTATCAGATATAAATGAATAAAGGATTCCAAATTTCTCTCTACCATCTCCTCTTGCACTTTTAAAAGTGTTCATTTGTAATCCCAATGCATTTCTAATGTTCTAAATTTAATCTAGTGCAGCCAGGGGGGCTTCCTTCCTTTAAATGTACTCTGCAGCTTACTGTCTTTCACATAAACTATACCTTAGGCGAGGAGGGAAGAGATAATTTGTAGCTCTGCACTAGTTTCCTGCAAGGACCCCAAGGATTGCAGTAGCTTTATCCAATCTTTACTCCTCTACAAAGGCAGAAAATGACTGCTGCCTGGGTTGTTCTGCCTAAGCTAAGAATGACCTGGGGCCAGCATGTCTGTACTGGTTTCTCCTCTATGTGTGTGGCCTGGAGGGAGGGGCGGGGGACAGTACTGAGGCCTTCAGTGCCCACTTCTGAAATAGAGGAGCTTAGTTGTCTCCATTGGCAGGGGGCTTTTTGAAGAAACTCAGGGTAACCTCTAATTTACCTACTTCTTTTACTCCATGATAACTCCATGAATTATTGGGTTTTTGAACTATAAAACAAATGCTAATTATTCTAATATGCATAAATCATCTAATTATTAAGCAATAGAATAGCAACCTTATGAATATTTATCATTTCAAATATATGTCAAATTGGCTATCATACATTTTATCTGTTTACAATATTATGGTCTGTTCAGACAAACATTGCTCAGTTTCTGGTCATGTGGCAGAACTAGCCCAGCACAAACATGACTTTGAAAAATGGAACAAACATTCTTAAGGAAATGAAGGAAAATGGATTATTGCTGGAGAGTTACATACTAGGAAAAGGCAGGGGTGATCATGTTTCTTTTAACTAGGTAGAATAGTAGATACAGGAGAGAACACCCAATGCAATGAAATGCCAGGCATTACATCTGCTGGAAAGAGGACTTTTGGGGCTCTCTTGGTCATACACAAGACAGTAAGCAGCCGTGGCACTCTGTTGCTTCATAAATTTGTAAGACTGGCTCTGAGGAGACAGGTGATTTTTTCCAAAAGAGCTTCTGCTACTGTAAGTAGATGTAGTGCACAGGTCAACAAGAAAGATGTCCTTAGGGGCGAGCAGTCAAGTGTCAGATAAAAGTGCACATATTCCTATGAAATGTAACATAGTAAATGTATTAATGACTTCTTCTGCATACAGTTTAAAAGACATATAAAACACAGAGCACTATTTAAAGAACTACAAACTCCTTGCTGCCAAATAAACACTTTTATGACAAAATTTCAAAGGCTAAAATTTTTTGGTGACAGGAAAGGACAGCTTGGCACTGTCCAGGCCTGGTGTTAAAATGGACAACAAAAGTATATTAGCAAATTCCATGATAAGGGGGATAGAGGTTGTCCCCAAGAATCTAGGCTAAAGCCAGGATTCCAGTTCTTGAAGGGCTCTGGGTCCTAGAGGTCAGGAGGGTAGGAAGCAAGGGACAGAGGAGTGGAAGGGTCTGGACAGCACAGAACCAGGAACAAGGTGTCCATCTGTAGGTCTGCAAACTGTACAACAAGCATGGGTCACCAACAGCAAGGAAAAGCTTAATACTTAGTTTTGCGGAGGCTGGATCCTTATATAACATACTCTTCTTCCCTTTCCAAAGAGCTCTCAGGAATTGGGCGAGCTGCTTATATAGTCGCAGCAAGGGACACACTTGACAGGAGTGGGGCATATGACAGTGCTGTGGGTGGGAAATTCAGGGACCTATTCTCTGTCTAATCTGGTCCTGGAGCTATCCCAGACTGAAGGCAAAACAGCCTTTACCACACTGGGATCTTACAGTGGGAAGCCTGGAAGGATTTGCAGATTATTTCACTGTCAGCAAAACCTAAGACTTATCATTTAACTATTAAAAGGTGTTAATTTGCTTCTAGAACTAGCCATTTAACTCCTACAACAGTGAATCATAACCCTCCACGTTAGAAGTTTTTAAAACTCTGCATCCCCAGGCTCCACTCCAGATCAATTAAATTAGGATGTCTGAGAAGATGGATGGGGCCCCGCCATCCATATAGTTTTAAAATGTTCAGTGATTTTGTTGTTCTTTAATTTTTAATGGACTAAAGTAATATGAATTCTTCATTGTAAATAAAAACAGATGTAAAGAAATCATTACTGCCCCACTCTTCTTCTACATAGATTCATAACATATGCAGGTGTAAAGAATATAAAATGAATACTTGTTTACCCACTGCCTTTTTCAATTTCCTAGGATAAGATATATATAATATGGAAAAGCATATGAATCAAAAATGTATAGTCTACGAATTATTTCAAAATGAACATACTTTTGTAAATGACATCTAAGTGAAGAAATAGAACACTACCGTGATCCCTGTTCTCGCTCACATTGCTGCTGTCACTACTTTTTCTCCCTCTAGAAAGGTATAGAAAGGTCACCACCTAATTCTAATGGGCCATACTATTGTCTTATTGTCTACTTTTTCACTTTGTTTCCTTCATAGATTTTTTTAAATGGAGAGAAAATATTTTATGCAAAATGATTATTAGTCTCTCTGGTCTGATAGTATTAATTATAATTACAAATATTTTGAGTTCCATATTTGCATTGACAGGTTATATTGTAAGTTATAAGTGAATGTTGTATTGTGGCAACAAATTTTTAAACCATCACTCATTCAAGGGATTTAGCTTTATTTTTCTAAAACTAAATTAAACTGCTCTTGATTTCCATGCTACCTGATGGCAGAAATCATCTTTCTGTTCAACAGAGGTTTCAGCAGGGACGGTGAGCAATAGATGGCAATGGCTCCCACGTTCCAAAAAGAGGGAAGTGGCCTACAGCACTGGGGAGCCTGTGGTTGTTGGGACAAAGGATGGTGACTGTGTCCCTTGGACCAGTGTGGGGCAATACACGCAGGCCCAGGTGAGAAAGCCAGCCTGCCGGTCATCTTAAATGCTATCCAGGGAACAGCTTGAGGAGCTGAGGAACAGCTGCTAGGTTCCAAGGGACTGAGGGATCATCAACAGCAGGCAGAGAGACGTGTCAGTAGTGTGGTCTTTGAAGTGACTGCAAGATGCTCATCAGAGGGTCAGCTTTACACACTCGCCAAGCCCAAGGACCTGATAAGGCAATTCGCAACACTATCAATGGAGTAGCAAGAGTATTTCTGTGGCTACCACTTCTCTCTCTCTACTAGCCTTTACCCCTGGAATAGCCAAGCCAGACTCAAAGTGGGGTGAATGGGTGAGTGGGTGGTTAAGGAATAGAAGCTCTAGAAACAAAAAGAACAAAGAATCCTGGATGGCTCTCCTCCCTCCCCTTTCAGTAGATTTTGGCTATGCTTTCTGAGGGGCAGCTAGCTTCTGGAGAAATTCAGGAAAAATTTTTTTAAAGGAAATTTAAAACATTTTGACTATAACACAGAATCAAACATTTTAATTAGTTTATGTGTATGCATATGTGAGTGTATCTATGACTGATAATGACTAGAGAACTTTAAAAGATCTAAGTATGACTAGAAAAGTCATAGGGACTGCCTCAATTTTTATCCAAGGGAGTTGAAAAGAGCTAGCAGGCTGCAGAACAGCTTTGAACAGGCAGGGGAGGGGGATGATTAAAGTCATTTTCTGATTACATCCGATGAGCCCTGCTTATCTACTCTAATGGTTACACCAATACATTAGCTACACCAATAATTCAATGTTCTGGTCCTCAATTCTACCATGATAGCTTTGCTGTGGCACAATGGTGACTCTCTGTCTGGGCTGGGAAAAGAGGCCTCTCAAAAGTTCTGTAAGTTATTTAGGGGGATGAAAACAAGCACATTGCCAGATATTTGAAATTGTCATTCCATCACAAGAAACTGATGGGGTAAGTGCTAGTATTATTCTTCTCTTACTGGTGGGGGAAACTGAGGTATAGTCAAGATTACCTGCCATAGCAGATCACACCTAAGAGGTGAATGAGGAGAACTCAAAGCCAGGCTTTCTCTCTCTGCAGCCCATTCTCTGAACATCATACTCTGCAGCCTCCACTAATCCCTACTGTGGCTGTACGAGGAGACAGTGTATTGATTGGTCTTTTTTCTAATAAAGAGACATTCTCAGAATAGAAGTGGGAGGTAATTAAATTTACCAACTTACACAACTCTTACGGAATTCTTAGGTATTTCTCTGCTAAAATGTTGTTTTAAAAACAGCTAGAGGAGGCTTCTGCTAATTATAACCTCGCCTCTGCCAGAAACTTAATTTTAATTTTTAAAGAGCCAGGTCAGTTATTCTTGTGACTATGTGAAAATAGTAAGATGCTTATAAAAGGGAACTCTGCCATGGTTTCCTTTCAAGAAGCTCACATTTATGATCTAGAAAGTAACTGTGTTTATGGAAGTGTGTGCTTTGAGTTTTGGAGCACAAAGAAAATTACTTTGATGCCTGAATTCTCACCAAGTTTAGCCAAAACCTCCAGGTACTTCTAGGGTACTGTCAATACTGGGATTTCTCCTTCTCTTTCCCTCATGTTACAGGGCTTTTAAAGAGGAAGAAAGGATTGAGCACTGAAATAACAGTCCTATTACAATTTTTGGCATCTTACCACTTGGAAGTTTATTCTGCCCTATATATATTCTAATTCCTTTCTCTTTTTTGCATTGTAAAATGTAGTATTTTTAGGATTATAAATCATACGCTAATTTCTTACTCCTCAGTATCACAACATTTTTCCCCAGTGGGGAAAAACATCCCTGCCCTCTTTCTGCCTTCTTGCCTTTTGGTTCTATTTGCCATAGAAGCAAATAGAATAAGCCTAAGTGAGACCCCAAGGTCATCAGTTCCTGCCTTTGTGCTAGGACATGCAAACTACCTAGGCCAATCACAACCTGTTTTTAAAAAAACCTCCAATCAGAGAGAATCCACGACTTCTTCTGGAGAACTGTTGCACTGTGCAACTGCACACTATAAATGTCTTTCCCTATCTGTGTGCACTCTTATCTCACTGCTCTATTTTCCCCCTCATTTGTATTAACCCGTTCTTACCTTTTTTCCTGAACTTTTAGGCCTTCTCAGAACTGGTGGGAGACAAATGTTACTCTGTAAACGGCCACGATGGTAAGGTGAGTAGTTCCTGGGAACCCTGGCGCTCTAACCCTGAGCCAGGTGTGACAGACACTCCATGGGGGATGGCATTCTTGCTTTTACAAGTTATTTATTCGGCTGCTGCTGCTGCTCCTCCAAGCTAAGCAAACACTCTGGATCTTTTTAACTTCATGTGACTGACATTTCTGAGTCTGTTTGCAAACGGGACACTAGAGGGCTCCCAGAGGTTAAAAATAAGTGGAAAGTTATTTGAATGAAAACTGATTCTGCACGGCATTTTTTTTTCAGAATTTAAAATTAAAGTTTATTTTTTTAACTACTTTTTTTTCTAAAAACCTTATATATCTTAAAACTGTGCAGTAGCCAGTTTACAAGTAACCATTTTGCTTTGCAATCAGTAGTTTTCAAGGGAGCTTTTAAAGCTGAACTGAAATGTTTGAAATGTGGAACACTCTAGACCATGAAATATGTTCTACTTACATGCCTCAGCCTTTAAAAGTTCTTTGCATTAGAGTCAGGGATTACATTCTTCCTGGAGCCAAGCATGGGGCCAGCTGTGTAAGTAAGGTTGCTTATGAGTTTCTTCTTTTTCTTTTTAATAGTGAAAAAATAGAGCTAGAGAGGCTTTTATTTTCTTTCAGCTGACTTTGGTAAAAAAAAAAAAAGAAAGAAAGAAAAAGCAGTCAGTTTTGTGTTGTTTGTGTGTGTGTGCGTGTGTGTGTGTGTGTGTGTGTGTGACTGAATAAATGTAACTGCTTCCAAGATATATGGACATTTATGGCTTTATATTATACTAACACTTAATGTAAGATAATGGAACACATAAAGAAAAATTTGTACTATTTAATTAAGAGGATATGTTTCTGAATTTGAATGTTAATACTTGGTGCCCAATTAGTTAATGCAGGACTTTTAAAGCTAAACATGGGATATTATAGATTTTTAAAAACCATCTATTACTCGTCTTGTTTCTGAATTTCAAAAGGGAAAAGCCCAGGTTTGTCACATTTTAATGTTTTTGCTTCAGAAGCAACTTAAATGTCTCTAGCTACAAGTTATAAAAATATTCTTGGATTTTTGTGGCTTGTTTTCACTACTTTAAACAGAATGTCAAATCTATGCATCTATCTGATTTCCATTTTTTAAGTTTGGTTTTATTTTTTAACATTTAGTGGTGATGTTTTTGAAAGGAAAGGGTTACTTTATTCTTTACTCTTGTAGAGGAACTGAAATGGTTTGAGATTGTGACTCAGTTAACTCTGTTTCCATTCATTCCCAGAAACAAGCCACATTTCTCCTTGGGGAGGCTGATAGTTTAAAAGGTTTGTTGTGGCGAGTGTCAACATTCCCAACTCCATCACCAACCTTTTCTTTCCACCCCTCCCCACGGAAGACCACTTAGACACCGAAGCAGACGCGGCGGCTGAAGTCAGGAAACCATGCATCATGTCAGCAGGAGCCAACTGCAAACTTTAAACTCTGTTCAACATGTGGATGCGGCAGAGAAATGACCTGTCCAGACAAGCCAGGGCAACTCATAAACTGGTTCATCTGCTCCCTGTGCATCCCGCGGGTGCGGAAACTCTGGAGCAGCCGGCGTCCGAGGACCCGGAGAAACCTCCTGCTGGGCACAGCCTGCGCCATCTACCTGGGCTTCCTGGTGAGCCAGGTGGGGAGGTCCTCTATCCAGCACGGACAGGGAGCTGAAAAGAGGCCATACGGTAGCCGTGACACTGCCGAGGTACCCTTCCCTGAGATACCTCTGGATGGTACCCTGGCCCCTCCCGAGTCCCAGGGCAATGGGACCACCCTGCAGCCCAATGTGGTGTACATTACCTTACGCTCCAAGCGCAGCAAGCCTGCCAATATCCGTGGCACCGTGAAACCAAAGCGCAGGAAAAAGTATGCAGTGGCTTCTGTCGCCCCAGGACAGGCGGCCTTGGTTCGACCATCCCTTCAGCCGCAGGAAGCTGCAAGAGCGGCTGATGCGGCAGTGCCTGGGTTCGCCCAGGGAGGAAACCTGGCCAAGGTGGGAGAGCGACCCTGGAGGTTGGTGTGGGGTCCAGGAGTGCGCGCTGGGGGCTCAGACTTCCTGCAGCCCCAGGCCAAGGAGAGCAACATTAGGATCTACAGCGAGAGCGCCCCCTCCTGGCTGAGCAAAGATGACATCCGAAAAATGAGGCTCTTGGCAGACGGCGAAGTGGCAGGCCTCCGGCAGGTGTCCTCTAGGAGTGGTGCCCGCCTGCTGGTGCTGGAGGGGAGCGCACCTGGCTCCGCGCCACGCTGCGGCCCCAGCCCCTGTGGGCTGCTCAAGCAGCCTTTGGACATGAGTGAGGTGTTTGCCTTCCACCTAGACAGGATCCTGGGGCTCAACAGGACCCTGCCATCTGTGAGCAGAAAATCAGAGTTCATCCAAGGTAACAGATTCGCAGGCTTTGTTATTTGCAGCTGTTGGGAATTCGGGTTCATTTTCTCTTTTCCCTTACTCTCTTTTTCTAAATCATTTTCCTCCACCCACGTTTCACATTTGGACAGCAGCAGCAGTAGAGTGTCTTTCCATGAGCTTGGCGTTCTTTATTTTCCCAGCCTGGGAGGATATGAGAGTTCCAGGGAAACGCTGTCTTGGACGTGCAAGAGTAAGCCCCTCCTGTGTGATCTTTGCTCTCCGTTTCCCTCTCGCACTTCCCAGAGGCTTATTAAACCTAATTAAGGCCAACGGCAATTTACATGATGAGGAGAGGAAGGTGGGTGGAGGCGAAGAACTTGCTGACAGGCATACTATTAACTAGTCACTAGGAGAGGAAATAGAATTTCATTCTTTGGAAGTTTTTAAAAGTAAGGGGGAAGTAGGTTATCTTTCTTGAGCAGATGGAATCTTTTTGAGAGGCCCAGAGCTAGAGTATGTTAGATTCAACCTCTTGTGTTTTGTTTGTTTGTTTTTAACAATGCATTTAGCCATTTCATTTAGCAAATAAAGGGAACAAGGCAAAGGTAGGTGATTTGTTCAGTCTGTATGCTAACTAGCCACAACGACGGTTCACTGAGCCTGACTTCCAAGATTCTCTTCTTCGGTGACAAACGTTTTGGCAGATTCTAGGCTGTGTGGCCAAGTTACTGCAGTCGCAGGAGAAGGGGTTGGTTTGTGTTCATGCTCATGCCATAGAAAGGATAGTCCCTGAATATTAAGGCTGCTCCAGGGTTTTAGCACAAAGTACCTCTAGTCAGCAGCTTGTGTTTGAATGCAGAAAGATCTCAGAAGTTACACCTATGAATACAGGCTGGCCCAAGAGGCTAAAACGTACCTCAAAGAGAGGAGTATATCCTGAGCAAGGGTTTTCTGATGCGTCCTTTGAGGCTTCCCTGGATGCTCTTGGATGAAAGTTGGGAGAATAAAGTTGTGATAAGGAGCCTGGGCTCTGAAGCTGAACTGCCTGGGTTTGAACTTACCAGCCATATGACCTAGAAATGTTGCAATATCTCTTTATGCCTCAGTTTCCTCGGCTGTGAAAGGACAAAACTGCCTACCTCATGAGGTTGTTTTTAGTTAATACATAGAACACCCTTAGAACCAGAACTTGGCACAAGGGAAACCTTCAATAAACATTGGCTATTATTATTACTACACCAAGCACTTGAGTGATAATAATAGCCAATGTTTATTGAAGTTCACTGAGTTACTCACATGACCTCTAAGTCTCATATGTCATTTCCTTATTTGACAGGACTACGACTAAAACCCAGGTCTCTTCACTGTTCAATTAAACTTTTTGTTAGCAGGATTCCTCTTGGATATTTAATTCTGTGCTCTGGATTTCCATCGTCTTTGAGAATAGATTCAATCTGAAGGAGGGGATTATACTCCCAATATGGCCTGGGTATTTCTCTCTCCATTCATATATGAGTGGAGATGGAATGAGACCAAGAAAGTCATACTGATACAACTCAGTGGGATGAGTTAAATCCCTAAGATTATATCTCAAACGATACCAAGTCTTTCTTTGTTCTCTCTTTGATATCTTCTTCTATTTAGTCATTTAGAGTCACAAAGTTAGGCCAGTTTCCTTAGGAGCCTATGAAATGATTTACTTATAGGTATGAACACGGTGCACAATAGAATTCTATTCAAACAGATTGTTATCATGATGCAAAGTGTAGACCAGTTCAGGTAGACCATTCTCAGTTTCTCTCTACATCCACCTACTTATAGTCTTTTCCTCACCTGTGTCTTTCTTCCCCTGATTTCCACGGAAGTGTGTATTTTCCTTCTAGGGTCCTTCTATTCTTCTCTTGGTGAAAGTTTAGCTTATTTGAATCTCCCTGTCCACCCAAGGAGGTACCAGATCTTATCTAGATCTCATCTAGTTACCCAGCACCTTTTTCTGGCTCACTTTATGTCATCATATTATATAACATATATTTGTATTACAATTGTTTGATCATCTGTTCATTCCCACTGGTCTCTAGGTCTGTGAAGGCAGAGATATTTCCTGTCTTCTTTATTGTTGTGTTTCTGGATCCCAGTGGAGAGTCTGGCACATAGTAGGTGCTCAGTATATATTTTCAGTGAGTGCAGGAATGCATTCTTGATTTTTCCCACTGACTCTAAACAATAAATCTATATTGAAAGCCTGTAGCTTCTAATACTCAGGACAAGTACTACCATTTTTAGTCCTAAACCCAGGCTGAGCTTTCTCCTGGAGGATCTCATAAAGAGTTCATTGTGGAGGTAATGAAAAATTATCCTTGGCAGACTCCTTATAATGCAAATAATAAGATTTATAGGGCTTACTCTTGTGAGGACCATCAACATGGTCTGTTGGCAACATACTCTAGTGTAATTTGATAGTGGATTTTCTGCAGGAGGAACAATAGGATTTAGTGTATTTAGGTATTTGGGTATATATTTCTCTGATGATCTCGCTTGGTCTAGGAGTAGAACTCTTAATATCAGGGAGAGAAGATAGGCAGAAAATCATATAAGCAATCTGCCGTAAATGCTGTTTCTGTGCTCTAACTTTTCTTTTTTTTTTTGAGACAGAGTCTTACTCTGTTGCCCGGGCTAGAGTGAGTGCCGTGGCGTCAGCTTAGCTCACAGCAACCTCAAACTCCTGGGCTCAAGCAATCCTTCTGCCTCAGCCTTCCAAGTGGCTGGGACTACAGG
>CAUYRT010081172.1:0-34368 GCA_963574885.1 Lepilemur ruficaudatus | reverse complement strand
TTAATTTCTTTCTATTTTATAGTAGAGACGGGGTCTCGCTCTTACTCAGGCTGGTCTTGAACTCCTGACCTTGAGCTATCCACCCGCCTCGGCCTCCCAGAGTGCTAGGATTACAGGCGTGAGCCACTGCGCCCGGCCTATTCATCTATTAATCTATCTTTAGTGCCTTTAAAAATAAACTATAGTCTGGGTGTGTTGGCTCACGTCTGTAATCCTAGCACTCTGGGAGGCTGAGGCGGGAGGACTGCTTGAGCTCAGGAGTTCGACACCAGCTTGAGCAAGAGACCTGGTCTCTGTTAAAAATAGAAAAATTAGCCAGTGTTGTGAAGCATGCCTCTAGTACTCAGGAGGCTGAGGCAGGAGGATTGCTTGAGACCAGGAGTTGGAGGTTGCAGCAAGCTATGACGATGCCACTGCACTCTACCCGGGGCAACAGAGACTCTGTCTCAAAAAAAAGTAAACTACAGACATCAGTACACTTCCCCCCAAATACTTCAACATATCAACATGCATATCATTAACTAGAGTTCAATATTTGCTTACAACTTTTTGATGTGAAATGTACATACAGTGAGGTGTACAAATCTAAGTGTATACCTGGGTAACCCAAACTCATATCAAGATATAGACTATCACCTTCACCCCAGAAAGTTCCCTCATGCCTCTTCCTAGGCAATTCTCACTCCTACTCCCCCAGAGGTAATCACTATTTTGATTTTGAATTTGCATACCTTCAAGTAGTTATGCCATCTCTGCATTAGAACATTTTCCACTATATAACTTGTACTTGGTCACACAGAAGGACAACCGACAGATATGAACAAAATAGATAGGAGGAGCTTAAGAGAGATCATAAAGCTAAAAGGAGTGTAGTCTTGTCTACTTCAACTATTTAGGCAAGGGAAATGAAATTTACGAAGTTTCAGCTGCTAGTCTCAAGTCAACTAACTGGCCAGTCATTTTGTGACAGGGCCTAGTCTAGGGCTCTTAGGCAGAAGCTCTGTGCTTCATTTCAGGATGGGGGAGCCGAAGCTTTGGAGACATACCGGCCCAGAGGAAGAGCTCTCCCACTTACTGGCTGTGCATCTTAAGTTTTTTGGTTTTGGTTTTCTAAACTCCTTTGAGACTCAGAGTCCTCATCTGTGAGATAAGAAAAATCTTAACTCACTAAATTGCACAGATTAAAAGAGAACCTTGGGAAAGTGCCTGGCATGCAGTGAGTGATCAAAGGAAGGAAACACAGGAAATGGAGAGGAAACTGACAGTAGGCAGTACAGTTCAAGAACTGGCACATGCACATATTGTTTGCTTTTGTGCTACCTTCATGTTTACTTCTCATTTTGTATACACAGAAAATAACAGCAAATAATGCAGAACTCTTTATTCACTACTGAGGCAGGCAGTAACCAAATTATATCTGGGGAAAAAAGGCTACTTCTTTTCTCTTTGCCTTCTTGCTATGATGGAACTGGAGTGATGGAGGAAGGGAAGCACAGACCTTGGACTTGGTAGTGACTACTTATGCCTTTACTGGCTTTACGGGCTTTACAGTGCTTGCCCATCTCTGTATATACAGCTCCCTTTGCCTAGTATGCACTCGCCCTTTTATCCACCAAGTAAGAATTCAGGGCCTAGTTAAAAATCTAAGCAACTTTCCCGATCTACTCAGAACAAATTGAAAGTTCTTTTATCTATGTTTCCATAATTCTGTTTAAATGATTGCATTACAGAACTTCTCATACTAGCTGGCTACTTCTATGGGTTCCTCTACTCAGTTGGGAGCACCTTGATATCCCAATGCCTAGCACAATACCTAGCCCATTGAAACCATCCATAAGTGTCTGCTGAATGGATATGCCTGGGTAATGGGTATTCAGTTATGATCAAAGTAGCAACAAAACAAAACTAAGGCTGAACACTCACTAAAAAGGAAAGCGGAATGCCAGAAGGAATGAAGGGGCAAGGAGATGATCATAGGGCATAGTAAAAGGCACAAAATATTAATGAGATTAAAAATCAACTGTGCAAACTTTTGTGTGCTCAGAGAAGTGACTGCAGCTAAGCAGTTAAAGTATCACTGGAATAATTCAGACTGTTATGTGCTTTATATACTAATCCCATGTACTGCCCACAACAACCCTATCAGGTAGTACTCTTATTACGCCTCTTTTATAGATGAGAAAATGGAAACTCAAGGAGCTTAAACAAATAAGGTCACACAACTAGTGGCAATGGAGGAAAGTAGAGAAATGATTTTTTCCATCACAAATGACTTTCATAATAGGCAATTCTGTATTCTGTATAGAGGCACTACGTTAAAGAAAACACAGACGATTGTGGAAAAAACCAAATAGCACAAGAGATTCAGCTAAAGGAGCAAAACTCAAGAGCAGGAAAAAAGGCCTGAAGAAAAGGCAAACCAAAGCCAAGGTGATAAGAGTTGTGTGAGTTCCATGCAGGAGTCAGCTGTATGAAACAGTCTGCCACCCGAAAGTTACAAAGCCTAAGTCAGAGATGTCCCTGGAACCGTACGTAGGAGGCCTCAAGAGTAGCTCTTATTCTCTCAGAGCTTTTGTTTCCCAAACCAACTGTTCTCAGAAGTGATAATACAAAATAGATAACTCCTTGATAAAAGTACTGACCATAGTGTTCATGCTTGAGAAGATAATGAAAGCCTCTCCAAGTTGGTAAACTGCAACTCTTGTCTGTGGGCATCCCTGGCTACATTCTATAATTTCCCATTTGAGGAATGTCTGGTTTTCCCTACTTTGCAAAGATGAATTTGTGAAGGAAAGTCTTCTATCTGCCTTCACTCCAAAGTTTAAAGCCTCAAATGCCACAACCCTCTGGCTTACCTCCAACATGACACTTCTTATACCAACAATTGTCTGTTCCTGGTATACCTCTCATGGTACTGTGAGCAACTTCAGGGCAGGACAGCTCAAGACCTAGCACAGGGCTGGACACAGAAGGAGTTCAAAAAATATTATGGATGGGCCAGGTGTGGTGGATGACACCTGTAAATCCCAGCACTTTGGCAGGCCCAGGTGGGAGAATCACTTGAGGCCAGGAGTTCGAGACCAGCCTGGGCAACACAGTGAGACCCCATCTCTATAAAAGAATAAAAAAAAATTATGGGTGGTAAATGAATACTGTCCTTTGTCTATTTAATACTTGATAGATGGTTATTTATTAAAAACAGTAATCCAGGATTTACAGAGGAAGAAGTTACAGAAAAGGCAAGGTTGGGGATAAATCAACTATGGTTAATGTTTAAAATAAGTTTTTCTCTGAATAAAAAAATGTATACAACAGAACCTACAATGATTGACAAGTTAAGCCTATTAAACTGAGGTTGAAACTTAGTAAATCATTAAGTTTAAAGATCAGGCATGATTCCCATTTAAAACAAAAGCCAGCCAAACTAATGAGGTTATATTGTATCTTCAAGGTTGCCAAACTTGAGATGGACAAACAATATCTGGCTTTGACTCTACCCATGCACAATACTTCTAAAAACAATGTATTTTTATTAACCACCTCTTAGATGGAGACAAAGACTACACATAAAAAAAGAACATAGAATAAAAAGTGAAGAGTAAACATATATATGGTATTTAAAAATCTGTAATCATGAATAATTTCTGCTTTGGGAAAAAGCCCCAAAACAACAGAAAACATGTACAAATAAAATGTAATATAGCCACAACATGTGAAACATTCATGACACATGTAATTTCTTATTTTTATTTTCTAAATCTTTAAGGTATAATGTTTATTTTTAATTATGGTGAGAATACTTAACATGAGAGCTACCCTCTTAAATCTTTAAGTATACAATACATTGTTGATTATAGGTATAACATAATGTTGTATAGAGCTTATTCATTTTGCTTGACTGAAACCCTCTTCCCTTCAATTTCTTGTTAAAAATATTACTTTTGCTTTGATCTGTTCCATCTAAGTATATGGGGACTATGTAGGCATTTTTTTAATTGCTGCTTTTAAAATCTCTTTAGTTGGAAAAATATGTTTTACATTTCAAATACTTTACTCAGTAAAAGCCATATCCCCAATTTTTTTAATCTTGGGAAACTTAAGTGCTATTTATAAATGATGTTTCTAAAGGTTCTCCTCCAAAAACAAATTCAAGTACTTAGCTTCAAACACTGTTATAAGTCAGGTAGAATGGCCAAGCCGAAAAAAAAAAAAAATCACATGACTTGCAGGCCTACTGACAATCTTTGCTTCTCTGAGATTGAGCTCTAGAACTTGCGCTGCCTATCCCTTCTGCTTAAATTCATTTATTCTATCAACAATTCATTCCACAACTATTATGTGCTACAACTGAACAGGCAGTTCTTGCTTGTAGAGTGCAAGAAACGAATAATGCATTGCCCTTGACCCTAAAATACTAACCATTTAGTGGGTTGGGGGGAAGAGCGAGGGAGAGCTTCTCTAACAACGATAGCACACTGTGTTATACTAGATGTATTACAGACTCGAAAGAGCAAATGTGAAAACTTCCCAAAAGCTTGGTCTAAAAATAAAAAAGAATAGGTATGGGGGGGCAGGTAAGATGAGAAAGATATACAAAGATAATATATTTCTTGATAACCTTATATTTTAACACATGGATTTATTTTAAAAGATTGCAACTAATATAACAGGGAAATCAGAATAGTCACTGGATAACAGCTTATAGTGATTTGTATAATTTAAGCTACAGGAAGCCTACAATCTATTAGCAAACCACACAGTTGTGTGTCATGTGCTTTTGCTTTCCCTCTAATCTTTTGACTTGCATGCTAAGAAAAGAAACTCGAAAGCCATTTATATCCTTTCTTAGAACAATGCTTGTTCTTACACTGCACTAACCAATGACTTAGAAGTAATTAAGACCAATTATCTTGAAAGCCATCAAACTGTAATCTGCAACCACATCATCATGGAAAGAGGCATAAGAATGTTCTAGGTTAATACCAAGGTCAGTAAACAAAGACATGGTCAACATGGCACAAGTATACCATACCCTATGGGCTCAAATCCTTAAATGCATCAAATATAACTATGGTACATTTAATAGGAGGGGGAGGGAAGAAGAAATACAGTTAATCACAAGCATTGTTTTTTAAGGCACCTAAGTTCTAACGTTGGTTTATCCAGAAAGATTTATATGTATGAGAAAGGTTACTGTTGTGGATTGGAAAAATGGGTTAAAGTGAAAAAATATACATTTTTTTTTCAAGATGGGGTCTCAATATATTACCCAGGCTAGTCTCGAACTCCTGACCTCAAGTGATCCATCTGCCTCAGGAAATACACATTTAAAGGCAAAAGTGATGACATGTTAAATTGCTGAAAATGGATTATTTTGAACAAGTTACTATTGATGAGAAAATGATATAAGGTTAACGTTTAAGGTATGTTTCCACATGGAAGTACACAGAGATAACAAATCTGCATTTAACCATATTATGTTGGAATACAGCCAATTTATCAGGAGCATATATTTTACATGAAGCAAGGGCCATCTCTACTTTATTTTCATGAATCCACACCTACAACATCTAAGCTCTGGCACAGGAAAAACGCTCTTGCCTTTCAAAATGTTCACACTGAAGTTTTATCCTGGAGTAGGAATTTGTCAATGAAACATGCATCTTTGGACAACGTGTAGGTACAGTTTGTCCCTCAGTATCTACAGGGGATTGGTCCCATGACCTCCCATGGACACCAAAATCCACAACACTTAAGTCCTGATATAAGATGGTGTGATATTTGTATATAGACTATGCACATCCTCCTGTATACTTTAAATCATCCTTAGATTACTTATAATGCAATGTAAATGCAATGTAGTCATTATACAGTATTTTTGTTATATTGTTATTTTTTATTGTTTCCTCAAATATTTTTGACCCGAGCTTAGTTCAATCTGAGGACATCAAACACTTAGATACTGATGGCCAACAGGAACTTCCTCAGAATATTTAGAGAAAAGGAAGGGGGGAAAGCCCATGAGAATTGCTTTTGAACCTCTGAGAAGGGAGGTGAGGAGAACAGTACAAAAACTGGGTGGAAGGGGGAAAGGAGGGGCTGAGAAAGCAGAGGGAGAGACAATGTAAAGAGCCAAGAGTGACGTAAGGCAGTACGATCAAGTAACTGGCAGCCAAACAGGCCGGGCCACACCCACAGAGAGCTATGTGGCTTATTTCGAGGGGGTGGAACACTGAGCAAGTGGACAATTTTAGTTTTGTTAAACTGAAAGGTTGCACAATCCTATACGTGGGGGAAGGAAAAAAGGGGGAGGTGTTTTTCTAATATAGAAAAAGTTAGGATGTAATAAAAAGCTATCACTTTTAAAAATATTAAAACAAAAGACAATAAATCATAGGAATATGGTAAGTTGAAGCAAAAATAATTTGGCATTGTTATTATTTTAGAAAGGCCATACATATACCTTATATATGAAAAGGAAAAACTGAGAACTTTGAGGAAAAGCAATATAAACTCTGTGTAAACCCAGAGCATTATTTATTGACTGTCATGATAAAGCTTTTTATCCTGTGGACTATGCCATCCTTTAAACAAGAAACTCTCATAAAGTATACTGACAAGAATTTGCGGGTGTGTGGATCAGTGTAAGGTTCTTCGCTCCAACTTTAAATTTGGCAGCTTATAGAAATAATTCTCAATGGCTGGGTTTTTAAAACTTACTCCAAGATAAGCAGGACTGTGACTCCTGTGGGCTATTTCCAAGTTATTAATCTGAAACAGCTCTCGACCCCTTTAAACTGATTCCTGCTGGTCCAATATAATAAATGATACGATGCTTTGAAGAAAAAAGGGAGGGGGAAGGGAGATAGAAGGTCCACACTAAGACCTTTTGGAGTTGCTTTTAAGTTTTTTAAAAAACTGCAACTGGGAAGCAGTAAGATAATATACACTTACTACAATATTTTTCAATTATTGGCTAGAAACTACAAACCTTTTTGTAGTTTGGAAAGGCCTTCTGCCAGAAACAAATTACTTTCTTCAATTTCAAGCTTCATAGTTATTACCCTTACACTACATTCTCAGAAATGAAAGTTGAAAAACAGTGAGGTATCTCAAGCTTTTTGTAGATGATTTAGTACATTAATCAAATCTATTCATTCTTCTAAGCATTAATACCTTCCCACAGGAGTTGAAAAAAGACACTATACATTCAACAAGTGTTTGCTTTTGCCATGACTTGAAAGTCAAGATGTACCTGATAAACCAGAAAGAAGTCAGTGCACGTAGACTGGTGTTTTTAATACAGTCAGAAGAGAGCGACCATCTGTAGCTTAAACATTTTTGCTTATCAGCTTGAAAACAAAAATTTGTAGCGAGGGCTCAAAAGAGGAGTCTAAACACACAAACCTCTCTCAACATAAAGTCATTATATATTTCATATCATTAGTAAGAAATACTTATGGAAATACTATTATTTCAATAATTTCCAAAAATTCTACAAACTTAATTGCATCTTAAAGCAATATAAACTGCTTAAAACTTACAAAAGAATTTCTGGATCACAGTCATAGTCAATAACTAGAAATCGGGTTTTCTTCAAGTCACAAGTTGTGGGTTAGGTAGAAAGAAGGTTCTTTCTATAAGGTGGAGAGTTGTTATAGAGACCCCCACATAAAGCCAGAATCTTGAAAGGCTCATCCTCAGTTAAAAGGTGGACCAAGGGAAGAACAAAAAAATCTATCCAGTAACAGAAGGAACTAAAAAAAACCCCTCAAATCATAAAAGCCTTATCTGACTTTTCTAGAATGCTGAGTAGAAAAAGTTTCCATTGCAAATCTTTAACAACAGGCCTACTCTCACAAGGATTTGAGATTTGAATTTACACACCAGCATGGCCCAGAAAGCCCCAAGCTAAGAGAGGAACATGAAGTGCTCGTAGGTTGGTAGCAACCTGAGACACCTGGCAAAGAGGAAACATAAATCCTATCTGGAGAAAGGTGCCCTCAAAACAGGTTGCCTAAGGATTCCCACAGAAAAAGCCTGCCAACTTGTAAATTCAGAATTACAAAGAACATGAGTAAACAAACCACCTTAAAAGTCAGCAAACAACAGAGCGATTTGACACCCCCCTCCAAGAACTGCAGACAATGGGATAATTAAACACAGAATATAAAATAAGTACCTTTACAATGTCCAAAACTCTTGAAGACAGAATTGGAAGCATGAGACAGAAAGATGCTATAAAGGCCAGGAGGTTTTAAAAACTGAGTTGAAAAAACTTCATGAATAGATTAAACAGCACACTAGACCCAAGTGGGAAGAGAATACACTAAAATGTAGATTTCAAAAAACTAGCCAGAAGAGAGCACAGAGAGACAAAGAAACAGAATACGCAAAAGAGAGGCTAAGAGACAGAGAGAGTAAAGTTCAACATACCAGAGTTCCCGAAGAGGAAATAGATTGGGGAAGATGTCACATTTAAGGAGACCATGGCAAGAAACTTTCCAGAGTTGTCCAGAGACAGATTGCCTACAAAGGACTGACAATCAGACTTGTAGCAGACTTCAAGATAAAAATTTTAAAAATAAGAGAAATGTGAGAAGTTAACTTTCAGCCTAAAATTATATATCTAACAAAACTATCTTTTAAGAGTAAGAGTAAAATAAAACATTGTCTCACTAAAGAATTTTATAAACTCACTAAAGGAAACTCAGATGATGAATTCCAGTAAGAAAAATTAAAACTGAAAGGAATAGCTGAGATGAAAGAAAAAAGGGTGAGTGAAAAAACTGGAATGAATACATAAGAAAAAGAAACTGATAAACACATAATTTTTAAAATACTATATAAAACAACAGCAATAACAAATGTATGGGGTTAAAAAAAAGGTGTGCTAAAATCCTGGTCAATAATGTCATATAAGATAGGAATGGAAAATAAGAGTGTTTTAAGATTCTTGTATTGTTCAGAAGGGAAGAGACAGCTATTACTAACTTTAGACTTTAAGGATGGATGTTAACATTTAAGGGTATCTGACAAAAGATTATCCAGAATATATTTTTCAAGCCACTGAAATCAATAGTAAAAAGACAAATAACCTAATTTTTCCTATTAGTAAAAGATCCAAACAGGCACTTTGCAAAAGAATACCCAAATGACAAATAAATACATGAAGCAGTGCCCATCATCATTGGTCAGCAGGGAAATAAAACTTAAAACCACAATGAGATATCCCTATATAACCACTAGTATAGCTAAAACGAAAAAAATAAACTGTTAATGCCAAGTATTGGCAAGGATGTGGAGCATCTGGAACTCCTAAACACTGATTCGATGTGTCAATTAGTACAAATACTTTGTAAAATCGGCATTATCTACAAAAGTTGTAGACACATACTCTGCAATCCAGCCACTCCTCTCCCAGAAATAAACCCAAAAGAGTTGTACATATATGAACACCAGAAACTACACACAAGAATGTGCATGGCAGAATTAATTTTAATAGTCCCAAACTGGAAACAATCCAGATACCCATCAGCAAAATGGATATTTTGTTCATAAAACGGAATATGGTACATACAATAATAGGGACGAACTGTTGTTACATGCAATAATATGGATCTCACAGAAAAAATGTTGGGCAAAAGAAGCCAGATACAAAAGAGTAGATAATAAATGATTCCATCGATACACAATTTTGAAACAGGCAACACTACCTTATAGTATTATGTCAGGATCATGGCTAGCTTGTGGGGAAGGGGGAAAAGCCTGAGAAGGGGCACAGCAAGGTGTTTCTGGTGTTCTCTTAATCTAGGTGGGATTTTTAACTACTCAGCATGGAGACATAATGGATTAAGAGATTCTCAGAATTTATTATACATCTCAAATTAGGATACTACATATTCTAATTCTCCACATCAACAATACAATGAATGGATTGAAATGTACAATGTAGCTTAAATTATCACAATGTTGAGTCACCACAGCCAACAGCAATGTTAAAGATATTCTGTTGTCTGAATTCCACAGCTTTTCCCATCTTCAGATCTTGATACCATTTTTCAGTGATTAGAAACATTTTCAACAAGTGCATAAAACATTTATATCTTAAATTAGGCCTCAGTCATTAAAAAAAAGTTAAGATATTGTTTAAAACTAAATTATGTAAAATGAAAACAAAACCAGCATGTAGCCCACAATAAACAATCAGGAATTATTTTTTTTCCCTTTATCACATTTTCTCTGCTGGGTTAAGATTCTGAAATTTCTGTTCAAAACAAATACATTTCAGTGTTATACAATCTTGCCCTGTCACAAGAGAATTTTCTGAATTCTCAGTGTAACAGAAACTTTACATTCATATAAAGTACATGAATGTACTTTTGCCTAACATGGTTTTATCTCAGAGTTTAAGAATCTGATAAGAATGTGATATGGGAACATATCTGCTAGTAGAGTGATACTTTCTGATATGGTATTGAAGAGCAAAGGCTGGGAGGAGGATTCCTAGAAAAAAATAGGTTTGGTCTCATTTACTAACTTACTAAAATTGGTTAACATTTAAAAAATTTTTGTGGGTACACTTCATACTTTTTTTTTTTTTTTTAAGAGACAGGGTGGTCTCGCTCTGTCGCCCAGACTGTAGTGCAGTGGCCAATCATAGCTTACCGTAACCTTGAATTCCTGGGTTCAAGAGATCCTCCTGCCTCAGCCTCCTGAGTAGCTGGGACTACAGGCACACATCACCACACCCAGCTAATTTTTCTATTCTTTGGTGGAGTGGAGGTCTTGCTATGTTGCCCAGACTGGTCTCAAACTCCTGGCCTCAAGCGATCCTCTCCCCTGAGCCTCCCAAAGTGCTGGGATTACAGGTGTGAGCCACCTCACCCAATCCATACTTTCAAATTATATAAAGACAGGTTTGTATTCTTAACAGTAAAAATCAGAGAGTCGTCAGCAGAACTGGGTTCTAGCCCTGACTCAAACTCAAAGGTCAGAGCTAGTTAGACTCTAGCTCTGATTCTAACTTATGGAATGATTTTGGCCAAGTTATTCAGTCTTTCTAGAAGAGCCTCACTTTGCTCAAATGAAAATGAAAGGATTGAATTAGATGTCCTCAAAGATTTAATTGTAATGTTCTATAAGTCTAGTGAAGAATATATCTGACTAGAAATTTACATGGATGATTACAGTACCCAGATATAATAGTACAGCAACACAAAAGCAAATAGTTAATCCTTAATTAGCCAGTCCATTTGTTAAGATAGGTCTCTGTGCAAATGGACATCCCTTATTCCTCTACAAGCACCAAGATTTCATCTGTGTGTTTCAGCATTTATGTGCACTGTAGGAAGAGTTTACCCTGTGTCAAGTAACTGTTTGCTTTACTCCTTACAAAAGTACTTCTTAAGTTGACTCCAATCAATCCTCTCTCACTTAGACTTCCAAGATCAACTAGCAGGAAGGAAAACAAAACAAAAACCAAAAAACACCAAACCACACAATCCTTTTCTAGGCTGCACTACACCAATAAAAGTGAGCATTATCGAGTAAGTTGATCCCTAAGCCCCTATCCACTATGTAAACTGCCAGGAAGCCATCCGCGTTACCTGTGTCTAGTTTGGCTGTAGTCTGTGGCTCCGCTGGATGAGCCTCACCATCTGGAACACTGTGCCTTCATCCTTCTAAATCAAACAGCTTGACTGGCTTACCTCCTTTCCCCTTTCCCCTATCATATAGTGGGACTTTGGGAGTTACAGGCACTAATACGAGAGAGACAACTGCGTTTTATTGTAGCATAGAGCTCGGGCTCAATGAACATCAAATACAGTTGAAAGGATCTTAAAAGCCATCTATTCCAATTCTCTCTTTTCACTTGTGAGAATTCAGAGGCACTCAAGGTCACTAGCTAAGGTCACACAGAATGTACATCTCCTGACTTGAGACTAGTACTCTTTCTACTTTAACAAAATTGCCTCTCAGGAAAGAATGCTCAAATTGGAATCTGCCTTCCTATGGAACATGTTGTCATTCCTCTGTGTCATCAGTGAAACATTCCACCTCAACTGAGATGAGATACTGAAAAACATTTCCAAGCTGTCTGTGCAAATGTCAAGAAATGAATTTGTGCTGATGTGAGCAATCTACTGGCGTATCATTAAGGCTTAAACAGACATCGAAGTATAAAATCCTAAGGAGGTAATTAATATTGGGTCCAGTGGTAACCAAAGATTTTTAGGATGGTGAGATGAAAGAAATATCCTGAAGCTGTCCCTAAAGCTTTGAGAGAGAATAGTGGAATGGTTAGAATATGGAGCAAGCATTTGGTTCTTTATAATAGAATTATGTGGTTTGTAAAAGAAATAGGAGAATTACTTCAATTGTAGCGCTAGGCTAAAACAACTAAGTGCTGTTGGGACCGTCTTCTAAAAATTTATTCAGAGGAGGTTTCTCCTTGGCATTCAGTTTTTGCAGTATGCATACCCCATATTTAATCCACTCTCTGCCACAGCCTAGTATTTAGATATTGTTCACATTCTCATCTGGGCATGTATCCAACCTCTTGCTCCATAAAACCCTGGAATAAACCTTAATATATTAGAAAATTAGAAAAACTAAATGAACAGAAGGAAAGCAAATACATTTTCACACAAAGTACAGGATACAGCTGTGATCTGTCAAGCTTACAGGACTATCTCCTTAGCTAACAACAAAGTTACAGGACAATCTTTTCAGCTGAACAGGAAGTAGCAAGCCAAAAACAAAACAAAAAACCCAAAAAAAGTTCCCAAACCAACTCTATTCCCCTTCACTTCACATTTCTAGCACACATTCACACCCTTTGACCAAGCCCATGTAATATACCCAATTCAAGTAGCTCTGATGAAGGGTCAGCAAGTCTATGGATGACAAGTACTTTGGGAGTCCACAGAATAACCCTTAATCATAATGTCCCCAAATAAAAAACCATGTGGGACTAATGTGTTGGTTACACTCTTCTGAATAAACAGGTTGTAGCAAGAATAACAAAATCAGCTTTGGCCTTCAAGAAATCCATACTTGTATAGATGATCTTTAGTGTCCCATTTCTGAAAGTCATTTCCATGGTACTAAAATATAACTAAAACAGAATTTCCTTTTTTTTTCTCTTTCACAGGATACTATATGAGCTAACAGACAAGGCACCTAACCCAGGCCCAAGGCAATATAAATAAAAAGGGAGTACTTCATAATGGATCTAATGTGATCTATAAGTGACTTATTATATAAAACTTGTAAGTTATAATTGAAAAGGATGAGAGTTAGTTAAGGAAAGAAGCAGCAAAGTATTCTAGGCACTGGGAGAGATTTGGGGACTGATGATAATTTAACAGTATATGGCAGATCCTTCCTACACCTCAACTTTAGAATGGGTTTGTGACACTGAAAGGAATCAGTTGGACAGATACTTAGATGCTGATTAGAGGTGCCCAGGTGCATCAGCAGGAGATCATATTCCAAATGGCAGTTCTACGTACATCAATAACAGAGACTCCAAACAAAGGAAATAGTGATATGCTCAAATGAATGTGTTTAGAAAAGGGAGGAAGTGGTGAGCATTTTTTAACCAAGAAAACGTTATAAAATTACTTTCAAAAGAACTCCCCTTTCAATGGCTTTTGGTTTCCCAGCTTACCTTCTAAATCAGAAGAGAGCACAACAGTGTTTGCCACAGTTTCACAAAGTACTGTCACCACGGGTACAATACACAAAAACAGAGCTAACTCTCAAACAGGAAGTCACCATCTTGTCAATTAGATGATACACATTAGAAATGAAAAGATCACTAATATGGAAAAAGAAAAGAAAGAACACATGGAATAGAAAGAAGGAACTCTTTCTGAGTTCTTGCCCTCTCTCACTGCAGGCTCCACAACTTACCAACAGCTGGGAAATTTCCTTTTCACAGGAAAAGGATGACTTCTTAGTTCACATTAAAGTGGAAATGACAAAAACTGACTGCATCAACACAGAAAAAAGGTGTTTCCTGAAGAAAGGAGACAGAGCACTGCCTTTATTTGCCAAAAAAGAAAAAAAACCCACCAAAAAACAAAGGAAAAGCAAAATAACATGCATATAGCAAGCAAAACATACATATATATATTAAAGAGATAAAGGAGAAAATAGTTAAATCGAAGAAATGTTTCATGGTAGGAGGTTAGCCTCAGGGGATAATTATTTTGTCCCACTGGGTTATCTCAAGTGCAAATATGCTTAAGGGGAATAACACATTTCCACTTTATATTTATGTAGGGATTTTTATCTATAATTTTTTAAAACAAATATCTAGCTTCAGCTTTTCTCCACACACACAAAAATACATATCTAGTTACTAACTTATCACTAACCCTTATAGTTCAGATTATTTCAAAGAATTGGTGCTTGGATGGTTTACTCTTTCAATTATTCGGATTCTTAACAAGTATATCCCTTCATTCAACAAAAAGTATTCTGTGAATGCTTACTATGTGCCATTTTACATGCTGGGGACAAAGTAGACAACAAGATCCCTGCCTTCATGGAGCTTTGCCTAGTGATGTTTTACTGACCAGAGCAGTGGTTTTCAAATTGCAAAGTATAATCACACTAGGGGCTTTAAAAAAAAAAAATCACAATACTTAGACTGCACCCCATACCATTTAAATCAGAATCTTGGAGGTGAGGCCAAGACATCAGTCATTTTTGGCTCCCCAGGTGACTCCAAAGAATAATATTTTAGTACCAGTAGAACTACAGCATTAGTTCCCAACTTTAGGTCTTTAAAGGAATAGAGAATAAAAATAAGAATCCCTAGAAATAGATTCCCCTATATTCTCCCAATCCTACCAACCAAAAGTAAGGTTATTGAGGGCACCTTCTCAGTGGGAAGGTGAGATCTACTTGTTATCCACAGGCACCTCTCCCACCTGCTACCTTAGTCAAAATATAATCCCTACAGAGGGGGCGATCAAGCTTGCCATTTCTGCCTCCTGCTTGGGCATCTAGGGAACTCAAAGTGAGGAATGAGTAGTCACCTTGGGACATGCTGGCACACATGAAGCATACAGGGGTGCTTCTGTAATACAATAAATACAGTATGCTTTTAAAATTCTGCTTAGTTTATTACTTTTTTAGCCTTGAGATCAAGAAGTCACACTGGTGTCCAAATTAGAAAGAAAGGGTTAGGTGCCGTTATTCAAAATATACAACCGGGAAAGAAAAAAAAAAAATCAAATAATTCCAAATCAAGATGTTTTGGTTCTGATGGAAAGAATACATGCTTAGGAAATATCCCAATCCCAAGGTGGGTATTATTAATAGTGCTGTGGAATTAAAGGGGACTGAAGCCAAAAAATAAAGTCCTTTATAAAGTAAAATACAAGGGCTATCTGGAAAGTATCCAGCCGTTGCTAATATAACAAGAACAGTTTGTGTGTCATATTGCATGACTGGACACTTTCCAAATAGCCCTCATACAGTCCCTTTAAATTCCATATTTTGATTAAAAAGTTTATAGAAAGCAATTTAAATCAACTAGTAAGGGCAAAGTGTGAACAACTAATTTTCCCTCATGAAAGGGCATTCTATGTATTTAAATATCTTGTTAAAACTAAAAAGTTGATTCATATAATTTTAAAGAGTTTCCATTCTGGACCTGCACAGATCTTTCTAGAGAACATGCCTGATGATATCTTAAAAGTTTCATCTACAAAGTGTACCACTGCCTAGTTTACAAATGGCTGTGTTCTTCCAGTTCACTATACCCAAAGCCTTCTGTGCCCATCAGATTTTATCGCCAAGTCCTTCAAGCATGTCACTGATCCCTTCCTGGTTATATCTCTCAGATAAGTCACAAGTATTTCTCAATATTTATACCATGTGTTACAACATCCACTATACTCAGTTTTTAGTATGGTTGACATCCTTTTGAAGTTTTGAAGTGAATATTCTAAATGCTTAAGTATGTCCCATTAGGATGTCTCGAGAGTATAACTGGTAACAGTACACAGTATGTTGATTTAAAAACAACATAATGGAAAAGTAACATACACAAACAGAAACCACACAATTCACATTTCTGAGATGGCAGAGTCTTCGTTATAGTATGTTGCTTGCTAATTGAATAACACATTTAATCTTTTTTAACATGTAATGTGTATGTAGACAATTCAACCTGTGTTACAAAGAATGTCTTCTAAGTTTTCAAGATAATCTTTCTCTCATCTATGCATAAGTGATAAAAGTTCTTGTGGGCAAAATATCTCAAAAAAGAACAAAAAAACACTTCTTGGTCAGTAAAAATGCTTTCCTGCATCTTTTCAAAGGAAGGAGAATTGTCCAGGGCAACTATTATTGAAAATTCATGGCAACTATTTTTGGATAAGTAACAACAATGTAATGTGTTCAATGCAGAGAAAAGTTAATTGTCACATAATACCCGATTAGAAAAGTGTGGAGCAGAGTTAAGAAGGGGTTGATATGGGGAAAATTGGGGGTATGAAGAAAGAATATCTGAGTATCACAGATTTCTTAAGAAATGCATTGAGTCACTACCCCCCAACCCCCACCGCTTATCAACAAAGGCACCAAAAGATTTTACAACCAAAGGAACTCTTGAGGAAATCATTGGAAACTGTTAATAACCTAGTGTTTCCTTACGCCACTGACCACAGGAATCCAAACAACTTTCTAATAAAGACATGGGTCTGGAAAGAACCCAAAATAATCTAATTATAATCCCATCTTCCCACTAGTATATAATCCCATCTTTCTCCTTGTGGAGGCTGAATAAGACCGATCAAAAGGAGCATGGTGAGGGTACTTTTGAAGAAGGTGGAGTACCAAGTAACTTCAAGTTTTACTTGGGAGATGTTGTAGGTAAGGATCTTGGAATTTAAGTTTGTGCCAGTGGTTCCAAATTTAATACTTTCAAGAATCATTTTAGTGTTGAATAGACAAAAAAATCTGCTTTGTACATTTCCCATTTTCTTCTGTTAACTCTTGGTCAGAACAAATTAATACTCTAAACCACAAAATGTATTTTTCACTTTCTATTGTAAAAATCCATTTCTTCCCCAAGCATAAGGAAATGTGTTCTCCTACTGCTAAAACTTATGTCTACTATTGTGTGTAATGGGGGAAAAATCCTCACTTCAGCTGGGCTGCCATCTTCAAAACAGTTTTAATTCCTACTATAAAAAGAAGACTAATTCTTTTAATCCTTGCTAGTTCTCACATGCATTTTCCTGCTTTTTATTAACGTCACTGTTCATGTCTGAAATTGATCATTAAAGGAATCAACTGATTAGAATAACACACCATTCAATCCAGGAACAGAAAGTTTGCAAATACAAAATGGAAGCAAGTGACTCTTTGGTATACAATTTATTCAAGAAAGTCAAGATCATATACATTTAAGGATCATCAGAACCTGCTGTGAATTATGTCAGTTTAAGGATTAAGGCTTCCCTTAAACCTTGGAGCTGAGGAAGGGTGGCAATAATGCAGCCAGTCATCAGATTACATTGTGATGTGATTTTGGATTAATGTTTTTGCTGACTTATAAAAATCTGTTTGCAATTCAACAGCCTTCAGGTCTAAGCTCATATATATGCTACCACAGGCATTATATTAGTCTTCATGTTTAGCTAGGCCAAAAGATTTCATAGTGGTTAGCATGGATTTACAATAAATGTTCCATTTTACCATTACTGTCTTATTCCATTGAGAAAATTGGCATGATGAGCTTTTATATCATCTAATAAAATATACTGTGCAAAGAAAGTTTAGATTAGAGAAAGGTTAAACAGCTGCTTCTATCTGCATAACACCTTCCAGTTTACAATGTACTTTCACATTTATTATTTCATTTTATGCTCAAAACAACTTTTTAAAATTATAGTTCCATTACAAAGACTAAGATCCATTTTGTGGCTTAGAGAAGTTAAAGGATTTACTCAAAGACAGAGTAAGTGGCCCAGTTAGGGCTGGAATCCAAGTCTCTGATGACTGCTTTTGTGTTACCAGACAGGTGAGCTGCCATTGCTTTGTTTTTAAATCCAGGCTTTTCTTAAATTTATAATAGGAAAAAAAAATCAAGGAAAAATATATTATTGCATAATAAATATTCATTAAAGACTTTGAAATTTAGATGATATCATCACTCAAATAACTTATACTGTGAAATTTGGCAACCCTTATTTTTGATCAACTGCCAAACATGGAGCACTGTATTCAGTTTTTAGCCCCAAATATGCATACTTTTAAGCAAAGTAATGTTCAGGAAGTACCACATGTACTATTTGTGAAATTAAGGATAACAGTGATAAGTAGATGAGGGGTTTATGTAAGGACATTGATTTACCACTATATTCTATGTTCACACAATGCCATAATTCACAACACCTGGGCAAGAAATTCAACAGTTCAATCAAACATTGAGAATACACCTGTGTGGATTTTTATCATCATAGCTTATTTCTGTTTCTTGTCCTTCTGGCATTTTTTCAGTTTGACATCATATCAAGAAAGATTTCAGCATTATAATACCTAATATTACTGGACACTTACTAGATGCTAAATACTTTGCATGGGTTTCATTTAAGAATGCGAAAACTGGCTTTCTCCCAAGGTCTTGCAGCTAGTTGAATGATAAGATAATATGAATCTAGGGCCTCTAACTCTAAACCCAGTGTTCCCTTCTATTACACACAAATAATATTAGTATTATCTGATAGAAATAAAATATTATGTGTCTAAGAGTTACAGCTGTTAATCTTTATACTACATTTGATTTCTGAAAACATATTATAAAAGTAGTACATATTCATATTTATATACCATTCCCCAAAAGTAAATTTAATCACAGTTTTTCAGGTACTCTTTCACACATTTTCTCACAATATATAAACAAACATTCTTATTCACATTTTCTACAAAAACTGGTATTATATATTCTATTCTACAGCTTAGTTTTTATAAATTAACAATATATAATGGGCATTTAATTCTAAGTCAGTATATACAGAATGATCTCATTCTTTAATGGTTGCAGTGCATGATCATGCCACAGTCATCCCTCATTTCCAGGTTGATATTTTTTAGATCATTACCAACTTTGGTATAATAAACATCTTTGTACATAAAACTTTGTACATTCTTTAGAAGTATAATAAAATATAAATTCCTAGAAATGGAACAGATGTGTCAAGGGGTAGATACATTTAACCTAATACTGACAAATTGCTTCCATAAAAGTTAAAATTTATTAATATTCTTATCACCATGTATACATTAGAATTAAAACTTCATTTAAAATTTCTATTCTAGGGATATTTCATTCACTCTGATTTTGCCTACTGATATGAACAATAATCCTCAAGGAAAATGAATCAGTTTTCCATTGTCTTCCCAATGATTAGACTGGTGATGGTCAGTAATGGTTCCAATTACTGAGTGTTTTTTAAAGTTAAAAGAAAAATCAAGCTATAAAAACAAATTAATAATTCAAGTACATCCTGTAACAGAAAATTTACTACATGCACAGAAAAATCAGTATAGTCTTGGGTATCAAGAGCATATGCACTAGATTCTGATGAGTATTACTAGAAATGTAGACATAAAATTTAACTAGATATGTAACAGTGAACTTTATAGAATCCAGATAGTTTCTAATAGTAACAATCAAAAAGATGATATAATGAGAAATGCTCATTGAAGAGTAAAAAGATATTTCATATCCTATTATCACTTGCCACAAAAAAAGAAATAGCCACATTATACCCAAGCAGAAACTGGCATTATATAAATTCGTCTACTTAAAAGTGAATCCAAAACCATTCTTTTTATTACAATTTAGTTCAAAATGTGAAAATGCAGAAAGATCACTACGGTAAATTGTTGAGTTTATTTTTCCCCCTTCTGCTGTGATCTTATGCTCTCAGCCATCTGGCTTGTATTTACTATACTACTGGGAAGCTGTATTTGCTAACAAAAGTAAAAGCTCTATTTTTCCTATTATGTTTGCACAGTTATTCCCATGTGCTGTTTTTCATTTTCTAAACCAGGTACTTTGCCCACTTCAGAACAGATTCTTGAAGGCTTTATTATTATTTATCTTAACAGAACATGCTATCCTTCCTTACAAGATGGCTGTTCTGCGCCCCATTTGAACAATGACTTCTGCAAGTTCCAAGGGATTCCCCCACCTTCCACTCCAACATCTCCAGCAACCCTATTTCTGAATGTACCTTAGTCCCTTTCATTTGAGTCAGTTACTTTATTATCAAATATAACCTCTAAAATGGGTTTCAGGCTTAAAAACAAAACTATTTATTCACTTATTCATTTATTTATGGTTTTGATATAAGCTATTTGTTAAAGTAATCATGATATCTTCATGCACAGAAGGGGCCTGTACTTTAAGAAAGCTAATGTTTTACCCTAAATCTTTAGTAGCATAGACCATTAGGCTGAAACTGACATCTTACGAGCAGCAAATCTTTGCTGTTTTCCTCAAGAGGGCGGGGGTCCCTACCTCTTACTCATTTTCCAGGCAAACAGAGGTAGTATGAAAGATACCTTTAAAAAAGAACATCAATGGTGCATTTAAAACCTTTTTTTCCAATTTACTTATAAAATAAGTGAAACCTGTACATACTAAAAAATTCAAAGGTACCAAATAAAGCCAAACTGTGCAAAGGAGTCTACATAATGAAGTTAGTCTTCCTAATCTTGAACCCTGTTCTAGAAGTAAAACTACTTTTGCCCGTTTCTTGTGTTTCATTCTATACACCTCTTTCCACCTGTTTTTACAAAAATTGTAGAGCACACACTTCTCTACACTTTGCTTTGTCCCACTTAATAATATACCTTTGAATACACTGTATCTTACGACTCAGAGAGCTACTCAATTTATTTTCAAATGGTCACACAGTATTTCACTGAATGGATATATTACTATTAACAAATTCCCTATAATAAACATACAGAGTTTCCCTTATATTTCACTATTATAATGCTGCATTTGTTTATACTTCTTTGGACATATTTGTATAAAGTTTGTTCTATGTTTAACTTTTTGAGGAACCACCACACTGTTTTTCCACGGCAGCTGCACCATTTATATTCCCATTAGCAATTTCCAATTTCTCTACCAACACCTGTTATTTCCTATTTTTTGATAACAGCCATCTTAATGGATGTTAAGTGGTATCTCATTGTGGTTTCTATTTGCATTTCCTTAATGACTAGTGATGTTGAGCATCTTTTAATGTATTTATTGGCCATTTGTATATCTTCTTTGGAGAAATGCCTATTTGAGTCCTTTACCCATTTTTAAACTGGGCTGTTTTTGTTGAGTTGTGAAAGTTCTTTATATATTCTGGATATCAGTAACTTATCAGATATATAATTTGAAAATATTTCCTCCCATTCTGCAAATATTTCCCTTTTGATAGTGTCCTATACTGCATAAAAGTTCTTAATTCTGATGAAGTCCCATTTATCTATTTTCCCTTTTGTTGCCCGTCCTTTTGGTGTCATATCCAAGAAATCATCACCACATCTGATGTCACGAAGATTCTGTTTTTCTAAGAGTCTTATAGTTTTAACTCATTTAGGTCTTTGATTCATTTTGAGTTAATGTTTATATAACTATATGGTATAAGGGTCCTGCTTCATTTTTTTTGCATAAGAACATCCAGTTTTCCCAGCATTATTTGTTGAAAAAGACTATCTTTTCCCCATCGAATGATGTTGCCACCCTTGTCAAAAATCAATTGACACACACACAAAAAAAAAATCAATTGACTGTATATGCGAGTTAATTTCTGGGGCAACATTAATTTTGATACTGCCAAATTACCCTCCAAATAGGATGTACCAACTTATATTCCCATTGATATATAAGAGGGATCATTTTCCATATCATCCAAACACCATTTTTAAGAGCAACACACATTTCATATTATACTTAAATTTTTTGAAAGCAGAGTATTATGGTTTTTTTCTCTAATGGGATAGTCATTCTTATTAGTGGAGTCTGAATTTTAAGCATATTCATTTTTACCTTACCAGCCCACAACACGCCCATGATATTCTTTGATTGGGGATACACATGAAACAATTTTTTCAATGAGAAGTCCCTGGAATTTACAGTCTTTCATTTCTGCTTCTATCAAGTTATCTCACTCCTCATTCTGTAACTCTTTTTCCTATAACTGTTTCTTATTTTCCTAAAAGACATAAGTAGCATGATAAGTTTTTATATTAGTCCCAAAATACTCATTTAAGATCCAAAGACTATTACAAGATAGGATTTGCACAAATTTTCATTTATAAAAATGGTTCTTATCCAGGTATGCATATAAAAACTAGGCCTCAACCCACAGAGATTCTGATTTAGAAGAACTGGAATGGGACCCACACATGTATGTTTGGAAAATGCTAGTATCCGACTTTAACGCATTTCCCATCTTAAGAACCACTAGAACTCGTCTGACCATCATGACAATTCTATGTAGTACCAATCTGTGTTATTACATGCAATTGTTGTGTACATATATTAGTGTGCATTTACCCAAGGCTGACAGAACCAAGTGACTGGCCCAAGCTCATATAGAAGTTTCCAACTATAAGTACATTATATAAAATTGTCTAAGCCCAATATTACTCCTATGGTTGCTAAAAGTGTGTTAATTAAAATTTACAACGTAGACTTACCAAATTATTTATGCTATCGAGTTTTAAACATATAAATGATCTATTAATAGTAAGACTCTCAAAAACTGTTCTAAAAATATAAAGAATAAGGAATAACACTTATTTAGCTATTTTTGAACTAGCTATCCATATTATTCAGGGCATACTAGAACAGCATGGCTCTTCAAATACATATCACAAAAAGTGACCTGGTGAAAATTCCATTCCACTGTCTTTACGGTGACACGTACATCATCTTACTAGTCAGCATCTGTGACCCTTTGGAGCAACCTTATGGCTTACACAGAAATCACTTCAGAATCACACAGGACCTCAGCACTGCTTAAATATAAACTCCAAAAACCAAACCAAAAAAAAAAAAAAAAAGGATAAAATTACCCTGGATTATGACAATATTTAAGGTTTTACTCTTTTTCAATTTTAAACTAGTATTTTCTGCTTCATTAATAGCTGTTGTTTAAGCATTTACTATATACAAGGTACCATGCTAAATGATTTACATATTTTATTTAATACTCACCACTAACTAAATGAGGCAACTACTATCTCCATCTTGCAGATGAGGAAAACAAGGCTTAGAAAGGCTTAGCAACCTCCCCAAAGCCACAACAGTAGGTAGCAGGATTGGAATCCCGTGCTCTTGTAACTACCACTTTCCATTTAACCTGTACATTTAAGTACATCATATAAAATTTTCACTTTACATGGGATTTCATGTTCTTCAAAGCTTGTGCTCCTCTTTGCCTCTAGGCTTATATACAGTTGACCCTTGAACAATGTGAAGGTTAGTAGCACCATAACCCTCAAAGTCGAAAATCCACGTGTAACTTTCGACTCCTCAAAAACTATACTAATAGCCTACTGTTGGCCTGAAGCCTTACCGGTAACAGTGAATTAACACATATTTTGTATGTTATATGTATTATATACTCTACTCTTACAATAAAAGAAGCTAGAGAAAAGAAAATGTTGAGAAAATCATAAGAGAAAATAAAGCACTGTACTATATTTATCGATACCATAAGTTTACATCATTTGTTTACAAGATGCATCATCTGTCTGAAACAGCAGTCAGCTGCAGCTGCAGGCCTCAATCTAGGGTATATATCAAGCAATTCAACTTTTTCTTGTAATATCATGACTTTTCTCTGCTTCTTGGAAGCACTTCCAGCATCACTAGCGGCACTTTGTATGGGTCCCATGGTGTCATTCAAGGTTTACAGGATTGCACTAAGCATGATGCAAAATACGCAAAAACAGCGAGAAATCACTTTTTCCTACAATATACAATTTACTAGAAAGATGGACTGCTCAGATGGAGATGATTAGCATCACATAGCTTTGTAAGCTGATACTTGTAACACTTGAGCTCACCACAATAGCAATAGGAAGGGGCTGTGAAATTATTGTAGTACAGTATGTAATAGAGTTAATTCTATGCAGTTATGGTTTAATACTGCATCTTTACATTTGTTTACATTTCTCATGACTGCAAATGGTGCCACATATGGCCTGTAAGTGTTTGTGTAGGTTTTAATAAATTTTCACTTTTAATAATAGATTTATGTATATTTTATGGTGGTAAATGATAAAATAGGCTAGTATCTACATATATTTTATACATTGATGACATACCTTAAAAAATTTTTTTTATATTTCTAGGCCAGGCACAGTGGCTCACGCCTGTAATCCTAGCACTCTGGGAGGCTGAGGTGGGTGGATCGCTCAAGGTCAGGAGTTCGAAACCAGCCTGAGCAAAAGTGAGACCCCGTCTCTACTAAAAATAGAAACAAATTAATTGGCCAACTAAAAATATATAGAAAAAATTAGCCGGGCATGGTGGCGCATGCCTGTAGTCCCTGCTACTTGGGAGACTGAGGCAGGAGTCTCATTGCTTGAGCCCATGAGTTTGAGGTTGCTGTGAGCTAGGCTTACGCCATGGCACTCTAGCCTGGGCAACAGAGCGAGACTCTGTCTCAAAAAAAAAAAAAAAATTATATTTCTAGACTATGCAGTTCATGTTTTTTCAAATTGTCACAAAACTCCAAAAAATTTTCCAATATATTTACTGAAAAAAATCTGCATATAAGTGCACTTGCACAGTTCAAACCCATGTTGTTCAAGGGTCAACTACAAATAGATAAAATTTATACAAATCCTTGATATAATGAATAGCTCAAAAGTGATTTAAAAAAAAAAAGCAATAGAGAACCCTAAAACATTCTATTCTTTCACCACGGGTATTTTATTTCAAACTATTTGTACTGGGAAAAGTATTCAAAGGAAAGCAATCAGCTAGTTCCCTGCACCTTGAGTAGCTGATGTTCTTCTTCCTCAGGCCTGGGATTGCTTTACAGGAAGATTTCACTGGTAAGATTGCAGTCAAAAACCAATCTTTGCCAAATGCACATAGCATTCTATTTTGAGGTTTGACTATGTTTAGTTACTATATATACATGTATTTTACTATGAGTACTATAAGTACAACACTTTTAGAAACAGCATTTGATTAAGATCATAAAGTTACCTAGTTCCAAAGTGTAAATCACATAGTTCCATTTTTAATTATTATTGAATGTCATGAGAAAAATCTGAAGACTCAACTGCCTACTCTTTTGACACATTTTATTTCTGTAGTTTACAATTTTATTTTGAAGGAGTATATCTGTTCTTCTCCCCATGACATCACTATCTCTGAAATAAAAATTTCACTGGCTACTTATGAAAGCTAGGGATGTTCTATGAATATTTTTAATGTTTTGAAGCTCATGGTATAGAAGGCAGCACCTATATTAGAACACAGCACTATATGAAATGCTTGTCTGATTTTGTACAGAAATTTCTAAGTTCCTAATTGATTCATTTTTTCAAAAATCACGTAGTGTTAATTAAGTATGAAGTTCTAGAAACACAAAGATAAAAATATATGATTATTATTGTCAAGGAGCCAACGGTCTAACAGGCCAGAAGACACAGTAAGTTCTCACATAAGCTTTCCTAAAAAATATACCCAAACTTATGAAGTCTCATTTATATTAATATAACTAGAAGTTTCCTATTTCTAAGTATTCAACAAATTCTATTATAAAACTCACAAGAATATCTTCCCTAATTCTCTCACTCCTCTCCAATAATAGTCTTTCCTTCGAGCCACCACAGCCCTTAATCTGTACTTTCTGACCACGTTGTACTTTCCACTGTAGTTATTTGAGTATAGAGCATATCTTCTCCATTGTCTTGATATTCCTTGAAGAAAGGATCTATTTTTTATTTATCCCCTATAGTGTTTAGTGCCGGCAAGAATTAAAATACAGGGTGTCCCAAAAGTCTCCGTACAAAGGAAATATTTTGTAATATTTTGTAAATAAAGGTACATTTAGCTACAATTTCCCCTTTTTCCTATGTATAGTGGCTTTTGGGACACCCTGTATTCACTGAAATGAAATATTTACAGTCCTGATGTAATAATTTGAAAATAGCTTCTTAGTTTCAAGAGACCAATGTAGCTTTTAAAATTTTCTAATCAGTGGAAAAATGTGGCTCCAAAAGTGATTCCCCCACCTCAAAGAAATATAAGTTCATTTTACCATGTCATTCTCACCAAGGTATTTACTCTTGGTTGAAAACTAAGAATAAAAAAGCATGATGGATAAGTTAACCATTAAAATGGAATAACAACAGCAAATGGGTGAGTGAAATATCTAGAAATATCCCAACTTTCATAGTAAAGGTAGAAAGTCATTAAAAAAAAAAATCAGCTACACTTAAAAAAAAAATGGGGTTGTAAAAATAACCAGAAAACCTGAGGGAGAATCAATTTCTTTTTTTTTCTTTTTTCTTTTTTTTGAGACAGAGTCTCACTCTGTTGCCCTGGCTACAGTGCCGTGGCGTCAGCCTAGCTCACAGCAACCTCAAACTCCTGGGCTCAAGCAATCCTCCTGCCTCAGCCTCCCGAGTAGCTGGGACTACAGGCATGCGCCACCATGCCCAGATAATTTTTTCTATATATTTTTAGTTGGCCAATTAATTTGTTTCTATTTTTAGTAGAGACGGGGTCTCGCTCTTGCTCAGGCTGCCTTTGAACTCCTGACCTTGAGCGATCCACTTGCGGTGGCCTCCCAAAGTGCTAGGATTACAGGCGTGAGCCACCACGCCCAGCCTGAGAATGAATTTCTTTACACTATAAATTAGAGCTTTGTCTAAAGCACATTAAGTGAGATATAGCTCAAAAGAAATAGTCTTTCAAAAATATACCTGTGCACATTTGAAAAATTTCTATTACATTATTTTAAAATATCAAAAAAGTTTGATGGATATATCAATCCTATTATTTTTTAATTCTTAAAATTAGTCCAAGGGGGGGAAAAAAAAACCTCATCTGATTTAAAGGCCAAGACAAGCTAACATAAAGTTATAATTACTACAAGAGAAAAGAAGGAAGAATGGTAGGAAGAGAAATCTACTTGTAAAGACCAAGCAGTTCAAGTGAACATTTGACTGGCCCAACAACCCCCACCCACACACACACCAAGGTCTCCAACATGTAATTAGAACACAAACAAAATTATTATGTCCTCCCTAGGCTATGTGATGACCTGGAAATAAGTTTAAGTCAATATTCTTGATCACTGAACCAGGATTAATTGTTACTAGCCCAGTGCATGTAATTTGTGAAAAGCTGAAATACATGATAACTTATGAAAAATAAAAAGTGACCCATTAAAACTCTGAAGTAGAAAAATATGCATTCTATGTTTTCCTCGAAGTTTTAAAAATTAGTTTAGATCAAAATTAAATTTTCTTTGGTATGTGTATACTTTAATTTTTAATTATTATGGATACATAATAGTCATATATCTTTATAGGGTATATGTGATAGTTTGATACAAACATACAAAATTAATCAAAGCAGGGTAATTAGGGTATCCATCAAAGACACCATCAAAATGCCAAAGATACGTTAGGCATTTAACATATCTTTGTGTTAAGAACATTCCAATTCTACTCTTCTAGTTCTTTTAAAGTATACACTAACTTATTTATAGTCACTTTGTTGTGCTATCAAATATTGTTCTATCTATCTAAGTATATTTTTGCACCATTAAACATCCCCATTTTATCCTCCCCTCCCCGCTACCTTTCCCAACCTTTGGTAATCATTTTATTCTCTATCTTCATGAAATCAATTGTTTTTAATATTTAGTTACCATGTATGAATAATAACATGTGAGATTTGTCTTTCTGTGCTTGGCTTATTTCACTTAACATAACATTCTCCAGTTCCATCCACGTTGTTGGAAGCAGCAAGATTTCGTGTTTTGTGGCTATGTAATATTCCATTGTATATATGTACCACAATTTCTTTACCCATTAATCTGCCAATGGACACTTAGATTGATTCCAAATCTTGGCTACTGTGAATAGTGCTGCAATTACCATGAGAGTGCAGATATCTTTTTGATATAATGAATTCCTATCCTTCGGATATATATCCAATAGTGGGGTTGCTGGGTCACAGAGTAGTTATATTTTCAGTTTTTTGAGGAATCTCCATACTGTTTTCCATAGTGGTTGCACTAACTTTTAATACAGTCCCACCAACAGTGCACGAGGGTTCCCCTTTCTCCACATCCTTGCCAACATTCGTTATTGCCTTTTTGATAAAAGCCATTTTAACTGAAGTGAGAGGATAGCTCTAGTTTTGATTTGTATTACTCTGATGACTAATGATGTTGAGCATTTTTTTATGTACCTGTTGGCCACTGTATGTCTTCTTTTGAGAAATGTCTATTCAGATCCTTTGCCCACTTTTTAATTGGATTATTTTGTTTTTTTCCAATTGAGTTGTTGGAGCTTCTTATATATTCTAGTTATTAATCTCTTGTCAGACTTATAGTTTGCAAATATTTTCTCCCATTCTGTGGGTTATCGCTTTACTTTGTTGACTGTTTCCTTTGCTGTCCAGAAGCTTTTTAGCTTCATGTGATCCCATTTGTCTAAATTTTGCTTTGGTTGCCTGTGCTTTGGGGGTATTACTCAAGAAGTCTTGCCCAGATTGAGGTCTTGAAGAATTTCCCCAATGCTTTCTTTTAGTAGTTTCATAGTTTCAGGTCTTAGATTTAAGTCTTTAAACCATTTTGATTTTTTTATATGGTGAGAGATAGATAAGGGTCTAGTTTCATTCTTCTGCACATGGATATCCCATTTTCCCAGCCATTTATTGAAGAGACTGTCCTTTCCCCGCTGTATATCCCTGGTCAAAAATATTAATAAGTTCACTATAGATGTGTATATAATTTTAGACATGGAATAAAATTAAATTGCTTTACCATTAGTGGAAACTTTCTCATGAAATAACTAGAGGATGTAAACTGTTGAAGTCGTATTTATTTGTGATTATCAAGAGAATTAAATTTGGTTCCCAATTCTAAGAAGTAAAAAAAAATTTGATGAGAAAAAGGCACCAGACAAAACTTGGTTGTCAGTAAGACTGTTAACATCTTATTAAATGTGCTAATTCTAATTTTTTCTAGGTGTTACCAAAATCCATATTCATTATTACAGAATATCTCATGATTAAAATAGCATTACTTTACTTAAAATGAATTTTTTTTCTCTTTTTAAAGTATGAGGGTTTTTTGTTTTGTTTTGTTAAGAAACACGGTCTCACTGCCACCCAGGCTGGAGAGCAGTGGCACGATCATAGCTCACTGCAACCTCAAACTCCTGGGGCTCAAGCGATCCTCCTGCCTCAGTGTCCTGAGTAGCTGGGACTACAGTGCACACCACCACACCCAGCTGATTTTTAAAAAGTTTTTTGTAGAGATGGGGTCTCACTATGTATGAGGGGTATTTTTTTGTAAAAAGATTTACAAGATTGTTTCTCAGCTCACCTAACATATACTCCTAAACACCTCCAAGTCACTTGGGCAAGACTGACTTTGACAAGCAAAATTTTGTATTAGTAAAGCCTCCTAAATGCCTGGGCTCTTTGTCACCTTCTGGCTGCCTTATTGCCAGTGCCCTCACTGTCCACCCCCAACACCCTCCACCCCTTCTATGCTACCCTCACAAGACAGTATAGAATGTTAGTTTAAAATAACTAAGTTGTTTTAATGTTTTAATATAATTATGCTTCAAATCACCTTATTTTTTTTATATCATCCAGCCCAAAGTATCATCACCTTATTTTTCTTAATGTTAATGTGACTCTAGTTTACCCACAGAATAGGTGGCTATCTTCTAATTATGGCAAGCTCTGATGTAAGCAGTAATAATGCCTTTAAAAAACACCACTAGTTAAAAATTAAAACTACTATGTAATTCCTTACCTATAATGATCTAATCACAAAGTATATTTTCAAAGAATGGGTCTCATTTTGCAACAAAGTCATAAAAGTTCAAGAAGATTTTTATTATAGATAAGGAATTTCTTAACATAGGGTCGTGGATCCCAAGAGATGTCACGGATAAACTTAAAAGTATTTAATTTGAATTTTCTCAAAGACAAAAAAGCTATATCCTCGAGGTTTTCTGAGGAGAGTCCATAGCCTTCATCAGTTCTCAAAGGGGGTCTGTGATCCCAAAAGAGTTGAAGAAGTGATCTAACTGGATTGGGAGTTTTAAGTATGGTTTCATTGGTACATGGCTATCAACTGTGAGGCATCTATTGCAAGTTAACTTGTTGCTGATTAAGCACTCAAATTTGTGAACTATTTGCTTTTTGAAATATATAACAGAGCAGACTCAAGGTTTCTTTATAATAACATAACTTTCATTTGCTTGTACTTCTTGTATGACAGAGAGCCAGACCAATGAAAATTGCCCATAATTCCAAGCACATGCGTGGAAATGTGCCATGCACATGAACACCCTTCGTTACACAAAATCCAGCAGAAAAAAGTTTGAGAACTGACCATTTGAACCAACCCCCTCACTTTACAGATGAGGAAACTTAGGCTCGGAGATGTTAAATGATTTGTTCAAAGTCACACAGGAGTCTGGTACTTCGTTCAACAAAACTCAAACAGCGCTGGGATTGAAATGAATCCCTGCACTGGCATTTTCTCAGTCTGGATTGTGGCTATAAAAAGGATGATTTTATACCTTGGTATCCAACAAAGTTCCGTCCTTGGCGTACTTTTCTCACTTTGCACATTCACCTTGAACAACCTCATCTGCTTCCCAGAACTTCACCTCTCACTTCTCCTGTCCTTAACTCACAGATCTCTATTTCTAGTCCTGTGAAACTGCTTGTGCTCCAGGTCTATATGTCCAGTTGCCCACTTTAAATCTCCTACTGCTATGCAAGTATCTCAACCTTCGCCTGTTGAAAACTCAAATTTGTATCACCCACACATTGCAGGGAAGAGGTGAGGGGAAGGGCGAGGCAGACAGTGATCTTTGTCCCAGTTTTCTTTCTCTGTGAAAGGAACCTAGGAGTTTCTTTAACCTGACCTTCACACTCCCCACATCATTCCTTGTGATTTTCCTTTCAAGCCAGTCTCTTTCTTTCCATACTGGAGACTACTGATTTATTTCAGGCACTCAATCTGTCTCCTGGAATATTCTAGTAATCTCTTTACCGTCAATCCTGCATCACTCAATTTACTCAGTACTGCTGCCAAAGTAAGATTTTAAAAACACAAATCTGACCACATCACTCCACTTCCTATGAGTCCTTCAATGGCTCCCCATTTCCCACAGAATAAAGTCCAAATTTCTTAACACAGTATATAAATGTCCCCATGATAAAATCTTTGCTATAAAATAACTATCTGCTTTATACTGCAATGGAATGAGTACTTAAATTTGCAATTAAATATTCCTAATTATGAATGATAACCATCAAAATTACTATACAGGTATACATATATTAATTAATTGGTTAAACTGTGCTGTGCATTCTTGCCAGTGTGAAACTGTTCAATCATGTTTCAGGTAAGCTGGCTCACTAATTACCTTTGAGTCTTGGCAAAGGTTTTACATAATCTCTCTCTACTAGGTTCATAAGAAAGCCACATTACATTTTCGTCTAAGTATATTCTCACCCAAACCTCATTCAAAGTAGCAATATCTAACATATCGTTAGAAGATAAAGGCTGGGAACCTACAAAAAAATTAACTTCCCTAATGATTTCTCTAAATACTACATCAGTATTTACAGTAGGCGACTTCTACGATGGCCCCAACGACTCCACCCTCCTAGTATTCGCATTCTTCACGGTTCCTTCTCACATTGTATCATGACTGATCTGAGAGAGTAACAGCATGTGACAGAAGTGACGGCACATTTACAACATTAGATTATAAAAAGAACTGTGGCTTCCATCTTGGGTCCTCTTCGACCCCCATCTGTCCCCCATCTCTACTTGTTCTGAGGGAAGCCAACTGCCACAGCTCAAGAACTGTCAGACGGCCCTGTGGCGACGCTCTCCGCCATCAGCTCATGAGGGACTAGGCATGCCAACAACCAAGAGAGAGCTTGGAAGCAGCTTCCCCAGCCCCAATCGAGCCTTGAAGTGACTAAAGCCCCAGCAGCAGCTGGCGGCGACATCATGAAAGCTCCTGCCCCAGAAGCACCCAGCTAAAGCTGTGCTTACAGTCCCGATGCACAGAAACTGAGATAATAAATGTTTGTCTTGAGCTTTAGGGCGATTTGTTATGAAGCAATAGATAACTAATACAATATTTTACGTGGTTTTTTTTAAACATTAGAGCGCTTACTGTATGCTTTCTTACTAGAAATAACTTCAGCCAACACAGTATGCAATGCGTTCACTTGGATACATATAATTGGCACTGAGTTCAAAAGATAATGTCCTAGTATTCTCAGGTAGCTGGATCCCTCTGCCACGGCATTATGCCTCAGAGTCAGGGCCACAATGCTCCTTCCTCATTAGTTCTCCACCTAAGTGACAGCCCTGGACACACACCTGAAGAGTACTTAAGAATTGTTTCTCTGTTTCTCCATTTCTTTTTCACCTCAGTAACTCAATCTCTTCCCCAATCAGTGTCTGGTGGCTTAAATTGAGGTAGCAGCACTTTTAAACCAGGAGGCAACTTATAGAGGGAGCGGAGGAGGAGGTAGGGGAGTCCCTGAATGTGGCAAGCAACAGCAGAACTGCCCTAGAAGGGAGGACAGTTAGGAAGGGTCAAAGCCAGAAGCAATATATGCAAGGCAAGGGAGAGGGTCTGATGAGAGTGGGCTTTGGGTTCCTGACTTCTGAAAGTTTTTACGGCAGCAAAGGTAGGAGCTGAAAGGAAGAGGTTCAGGCTGGTCCGAATACCCAATCATCCCTTGCAACTCTGCCCACCAGGAAAGGAAGCACATGATTTAAGGAAAACAGGTCCCACCTCCTTGATCAAACTATCTTCACCCATCTGCTATGTATAGCCAGAAATTCCTCAAAGCAACATTTCTCAAACTTGGGTAATATACCAACTTTTAAAGGAAAAAAACCCCAAATACTAAAAAGCAGAACCACAAAGGTATAGGATACCTGCTAAAAGGCAAGGAAGGGTCAGGGAAAGGAGAAGTAGAGAAGTCATATGACTATAGGCACCTGGAGTTACTTCCGGTGCCACACATTTTAGCTGTAATTACAGACCAAGTCAGTTTCCTAAGAATATAATGGATAGGTACGGGTCCAGTAGTAAATGAAACAGAAGGTATCCATGACAATAATTCTGTAAGAAATGATTCAGTTAGAGAACACAGCAATAGCCCAAAAATATATCATAAAATAGAGGCCCAAATCCCTAAACATATGTGGTTCCCATTTCTGAAGATTGTAATTCAGCATTGAAGCCTGCTCCTTATTAGCAAAAGATCATTACATACAGAGTTTGGAGTTCTTACATTGGCACTTCCTCTACAGGTCAAATGTGACTTTATAATTTTGTCCCATAATAACTGGAAGAATGTGTAACTTTGAGGTTGAAAACATATTATAGAGAACATCAGAGTGAATCAATATATAAATAAGCCTGAACATATTATTTTTTAACCTAATAATTTCACTAGTTTTATTGACTTTATAAAAATGATTCATGCTCACTGATAAGATTAAAAACTACAGAAATACTTTTCAAAAGTTAAATCACCACAAATCTATCAACTCATAAATAACCACCATGAACATTATAACAAACATCCTTCATACATACATAAAGGTATCTATGTCTTCAAATATATTCTTATATTCATTTGCTCAACTTTACATCTACACATGCTATTCTATAACCAGCTTATCTCCCTTGTGACATCTAAGCAAATAAAAATCATAATTGTTGGCCGGGCGCAGTGCCTCACGCCTGTAATCCCAGCACCCTGGGAAGCCGAGGCGAGCGGCCTCCAGGTTGGGAGTTCGAAACCAGCCTGAGCAAGAGCGAGACCATGTCTCTACTTAAAAAAAAAAATAGAAAGACATTAATTGGCCAACTAAAAATATATAGAAAAAATAAGCTGGGCATGGTGGCGCATGCCTGTAGTCCCAGCTACTCCGGAGGCTGAGGCAGGAGGATTGCCTAAGCCCAGGAGTTGCAGGTTGCTGTGAGCTTAGGACGCCACAGCACTCTAGCCCGGGCAGCAGAGGGAGAGGAGAGGAGAGGAGGGGAGGGGAGAGG
>CAUYRT010081169.1:0-69959 GCA_963574885.1 Lepilemur ruficaudatus | reverse complement strand
TTTTAAATTATTTTTTTATAAATCACTTATAACAACAGTGAAAGCATTCCATGTTAACATAAATATTTTCACAAAAAATAACTATTTTCCAAATTGTGTATTTAGAAGAGTGAGATTGTTCTATACCTTTATAATTTTTTTAAATGTTTAATAGAGGATTTCATAACTATTTCATCATTTAATATGTTGTAGTATATTCTTTTAGTTAATGTATGTAAAGAAAACCCAGTTTCACAAAGATGCATAGTTGGAAATAGGAGTATTTTAATAACTTATGCAGAAAATTGTGGTAATTCTTTGGTATTATGCTAACATTCAACAGATGATACTTTCTTACAGATTAGTTGTAATGTGGAATCTGAATCCTTATCAATGAATATTTCATACTCTATTATATTAAAATCCATCAGACTTACCCTTTGAGTAATGTCCTGTATTAATTACTGTGAAAATGTTGATTCATCGAGTTATGCAGATCTTCAAAAATGTTAATATACTTCATTACACAAAATTTTAAAAGATCAAATTTATAAATATAATTTGTAAATATTACCAACAATCTCATCAGGAAAACTTTTAAGTATGAAAAGCTATAAGCTCATGTAAGTAGATACAAGTTTTCCAAAATTCTCATTTTCATTTGACAGCTCAAATTTTGTCATTAGCAACAATTACTGTCAGTTCTTTTTCTTGAAGCGACAGGCTCATTTTATTTTTTTGAAAATATCCAACAAGTATCCAAATCTTAACTCTAGTGGAGTTTTTTTATTATTTCAAAATATTACAGGGATACAAATGTTTTTGGTTACATGTATCAATTTTGTTATGCTTGAATCAGGGTTATAAGTGTGCCCATCACTTTGATAGTGTTCATTTACCCATTAGGTAGGTTTTCACCTAATGACTCCTACCCTTCTCTCCCCTGCTTGATTTCCACTGAGTTTTACTTCCCACTGTGCACATGTGTGCTCATGGCTAGTTCAATAAAGAGTACATGTAGTGTTTGTATTTCCATTCTTTAGATACTTAACTTAGGATGATGGTCTCTAGTTCATCCACATTGTTACCAAAGGCCTTAATTCACCCTTCGTCATGGCTGAGTGGTATGCCATAGTATACATATACCACATTTTGTTAATTCACTCATGAGTGGGCCCTTGGGTTGATTCCACATCTTTGCAGTTGTGAATTGTGCTGCAACAAACATTAGAGTGGAGCTGTCTTTTTGATAAAATGATTTATTTTCTTTTGGGTAAATACCCGGTGGTGGGACTGTTAGATAGAATGATAGCTCTACTTTTAGTTCTTTGAGGAATCTCAGTACTGTTTTCCATAGAGGTTATACTAATTTGCAGTCCCACTCTTTCTCTTTGCATCCATGCTAGCATCTGTTGTTTTTGGACTTTTTAATAAAAGCCATTCTAAGTGGGGTAAGGTGATACCTCATTGTAGTTTTAATTTACATTTCCCTGATAATTAGTGGCATTGAGCATTTTTTCATATGTTTATAGGCCATTAGTCTATCTTCTTTTGAAAAGCTTCTGTTCATGTCTTTTTCCTACTTTCTAGTGGGGTTGTTTGTTTTATTTCTTGCTGATTTTCTTGAGTTCTTTGTAGATTCTGGTTATTAGCCCTTTATCAGATGGTTTAGCTTGCAAATATTTTCTCCCATTATGTAAGTTGTCTATTTGCTCTATTGATTATTTCCTAAGATGTGCAGAAGCTTTTTAATTTAATGAATTAAATTAATTTAAACGCATTAAATTAATTTAAATGCATTAAATTTAATTTAATAATTTCCATTTGTTTATTTTTGTTGTTGTTGTGATTGCCTTTGGAGTCTTGTTCATAAATTTGTCACCTAGAAAACTCTAGAAGAGTTTTCTGACATTTTCTTCTAGAATTCTTATGGTTTCCTACCTTACATTTAAGTCTTTTATCCATCTGAATTGATTTTTATGAGTGGTGAGAGATATGGATCCTATTTCAATCTTCTTTATGTGGTTATCCAATTTTCCCAGCACCATTTATGGAATAGGCTTCTTTTCCCCAGTGTATATTGTTGTCTGGTTTGTGAAAGATCAGTTGGCTGTATGTAGATGGATGGTTTTATATCTGGGTTCTCTATTCTGTTCCATTGGTCTATGTGTTTGTTTTTATGCCAGTACGATGCTGTTTTAATTGCTATAGCCTTGTAGTATAGTTTGAAGTCTGGTAATATGATTCCTCCCAATTTATTCCTTTTGCTTAAGACTTTTTTTTGCTATTTGGGCTCTTTTCTGGTTACAAATGAAGTGTAGAATTATTTTTTCTAGCCCTGTGAAATATGATGTTGGTTTTTGGATGACACTTGTAAATCACTTTGTGTAGTATGGACATTTTCACAGTGTTAATTGTACTGATCCATGAGCATGATATGTTTTTCTATTTGTGTCATCTGTGATTTATTTCCTCAGTGTTTCATGGTTCCCTTTATAGAGATCTTTTATCTCCTTGGTTAAGTATATTCCTAGGTATTTTATTTTCTCTGTAGCTATTGTTAGTGATATTTAGTCTTTGATTTGATTCTCAGTCTAACTTTTATTGGTGTATAGGAATACTACTGATTTGTATACATTGATTTTGTAACCTGAGACTTTGCTGAATTTATTTATCAATTCCAGTCTCTTGGTGGAGTCTTTGGGGTTTTCTAGATATAAGCACATATCATCAGCCAAAAGTGATAGTTTGACCATCTCTTTCTTGATTGGGATACCCTTTATTTCTTTTTCTTGCCTGATTGCTCTGGCTAAGACTTCCAGTACTCTGTTAAATAGATGTGGTAACAGTAGGTACCTTTACCTTATTCCACTGCTTAGTGGGAATGCTTTCAACTTTTCCCATTCAGTGTGATGTTGGCTATGGGTTTGTCATATATGGCTTTTATAATCTTGAGATATGTTCCTTATATGACTAGTTTGTTAGGGTATGTTTTTTATCATGAAATGATTCTGAATTTTGTTGAATGCTTTTTCTACATCCATTGAGATGATCACATGATCTTTGTTTTTGCTTCTGTTTATGTGGTGAATCACATTTATTGATTTATGTATTTTTTCTGTCACTTATTCTTTTAACTGAAAATGGGGTTCCATGGAAAATTGACTAGTTCAGTTTATAACACAATCATGAAGTGCTTTTCCTGAGCCAACTATTGTGTTTCATTATGCAGCAGAAAAGTTTATGCCTACTTACAATTTTCTCACACAGAATATTAAAAAGTCATGTAACTTAAGGGTTAAAGTTTGATAATTTTTTTTTGTTTCATCAAGAACATTATTGATTTTCTTAAATGAAACTGGCTTTAAAAAAAAACCGCAAGTGCTTGGCAGTGAAGAATATGATACTATGTAACTGTTAAGACAAGTTGGCTCACCATCTTAATTTGTCCTAAGTGCTGGAAGTTTCACACATCATTACTTTTCCTCCATTAGTCAACATAGTGAAAAAGGCAAATAATGTCTTCATAATTAAAAAAGTTTTGACTTTTTAAGCCCCCTTGAAAGATTCTTGGGGGCCATATTGATCCATGGATTGGTTCCTCAAGGTTAGGAGTAAGCATGTTGCCCACTTGTAATCAATGAGACATGAGGAGAAGTCCGTCTTTGGAAGAGTTTTCTTCTTCTTAAGTAGGTATAAAAGAAAATATATCTCTTTCCTTCCACAAGATATCATCTTATCTTGGTACTTATATATTTGGATTTGATGCTCAGAACCACTTCAGCCAACCTAAAACCTTGATGGTCACCAAGGTTAAAGGAAAAGCTGGTTACCATTCTAAAAGCTGTAGCAATTAATCTGAAAAAAAATAAAAAGGAAGAAAAGAAAGAATGAACAAGCTAGCATAAAGAGAACTGCAAAGTAAATAAAATGAATCAACAAGTAAATAAGAAAAGAACCTGGGTTCTTGAGAATGTCAATGAGCTACTTCTGATGTAACTATAACCACAAAGTCTGCCCACCATCATCTATTGTTATGAGACAATAAATAGCCTTAGCGTTTAAATATATTAGAATTGAGGTTTCTGTTGTTTTGGTAAAAGGCATCCTGATGGATAAATTTCATCTTTCTTTTACCCAAGAAATGTGAAAAAAAAAACCCAAAAAACTATTACTACATGAATATGAGAGAAGTTCTTTCAGGGTTTTCCATTATCCAAAGGGTAAACTGGCTATCACAGGAAAATGAAGTGATTAAGAGTGGGAAATTATGTCAGACTGCTACTGAAACAAGGTATACTTGATATTGAGAGAGTGCTCACATTCCTTTAATTACTTATGACTATATTATGGAATGGAATGCTAAGGGGGTTAATTTACTAAAGTATTAGGTATAAAGGTAGAGAAATAAGAAATTTCCACAAAGAGTTACTGTATCAATTAATGTTACTCATGTATTTAGATGTTTAGGAACTTGGAATATTCATTTACCAACTTCTACCTGTATAAGAGACTGAGTTTATCCTAGAACATGTATGTTGTGGAAAAAAGTAAAATGTCTTGTGAACAAATTAGACAACGTCTGTTTTAAAGTTTCTCTGTGGAACAGCATTGATTTTCATCTGAGCAATACTCATTGCACTCACTCTTGCCTGGAGGTAAAGTACCTTAATGAAACTTGTCAATTGAATTGATGACAAAAATAAGACAAAGAAAAAACCTATGCTGTGATAATCCTTTGGTCTGTACAGGGAAAAGTTATTCAAATGCCAGCATTTCTAGTAAGTGTTGAAATTGCTTTAAACAAGAACATTAGGACTTAAAATGGCAAAAAATATGCATTTTTTCCCTTAGATCATGTTTTCATTATAAAAATAGCATATGTATAATAAAGAAGATTAAGTAAGTAAATGAAAGATGGAAAATACTCATCCGTCATAATCAAACTACCAAAACATAATTACTGAAATTTTTTCTGTATTCTCATTTGGTGTTTTTGTTTTAGCATATTTTTACATAGTTAAAATCACACCATTGATATATAATTTATATGTTATATCTTTCATATTATAGTATTATTTAACTATAAATAAATAGTATTAGTAATAGTACTATTTAATTATAGCTAAATATTATTTAACTAAATAAAATTTAGTTAACTCAATAAATTAAAATAATTCAATGAATTAATGAAATAATCAGTGAATGTTGCATATGTTATTTAGCCACTTATCTTTTATTGAATATTCAAATTGTTTCCAATTATACACTATGACACATAGTAGTAAGATGAAATTCTTCTTCATAGATTTTATATTTAATAAATATGTAGGGTTACCATTTTAATATTGTTTTCTAAAACATGATTAACATAAAATAATATAAAATATTATGGTTATTTGCATATAACATAAATGCATTTCCAATGTACATTACCTATTTACACAGTAAGTTTATGGTGTATATGAGAGTGACCATGTTATCAATTTAAATAATTTAAACATTTTTCCCTTAAACACATTAAAATTAATTTTTAAAGTTACTTTATTCCTAAGAGTAATTCTTCAGCAGGATTACACAATGCTATATTGCCTCAGTCATTTAGAAAGGTCTTAGTAATTTTGGCATAAAGTGATATGTAAAGGAATATAAAGGGTAGGTGCTATTATTAACAACATGATATATCAAAAGCAAACCATCCTAGTTTTGAACATAAAAGATATAAACTTCAAAATGATCATAAAACTGAAAAAGTTATTGATGTGTATAAACTATGCGGATCAGAGAAGTCCAATAGAAATTTCTACAATGGTGAAAATGTTCTATATCTATGCTGTTTGTTATGGGAACCACTGGTCAATGTATTTCTTGAACACTTGTGATGAGGAGCTTAGTTTTACATTTTATTGTATTTTTAGTAATTTTAATTTAAACTTACATAGCTCCATGTGTCTAGTGACTATAGTAATAGATAATAGATGTATTATAGATCTGTGGGTGTCTTAGACTTAAAGGACCAGCTATAATACAAACTGTTTGAATCACTTACATTTGATCTAAAATGTTACTTTTGCCTTCAGATTTTTTCCAAATACAGTGTCTGCAGCTCAGGAATAGAACCATATATCATATATCTCTTGAAAAATAGGGACATTGAAAACCTGGTGTGGAGTATTTAACAAATAAGTCCTATTAGCTTATTTAACACATGCTTTATGGCTTCTGAATATGTTCAAGTTATTTACAGTCCTGTGTATCTTAGGGGCATATTTGCCTTCATAGGGTCCTCCGCCTTAGAAGTGACAGAAAGAGGATCTCTGTCAAATGATAATTTTGAAACTTAGGCTGGCTGCAAACAAATAAACCAAAACCAAAAAAAAATTTTTAAAAAGCCTGCCTTTGATAGCCTTCCTGAGAATTATCAGCTCAGTGTAAACTTGATGAACTCCTGAGCTTTGTGTAATCACAGAGGTAAAAGTGCTGTGATCACACTAAACACCTTGTTACTTTCTACCCCAGGATATAATGGAAGAGCCCACAGGTATACAAAAGGAAGAACAGGTGGTAGGGGAAATACAGTGATTTTCTTGTCAGACATATAATTGTATTCAACAATGTTGACTAATGATATCAGACACTGACAGTTAATTATCTCAAATGATGTTAAGTAGTTTGCATTGAATAATTAGTTTCCTTAAATGATAAACAACAATATTCAAAGCTCCCTCTTCTAACTGTGATTCAAAAAATCGTAACACTATGATAACAAATACTGTATTTACCTTTTAAGGATTTTTTCACCTTAAATTGCTGTCCTGTTTTTCTGTCTAGATTGAAGGTTACCTGGTAATGAACATGACATACTCTAGCCTCAGACCATTATCAATGTCACCAAGACCTCTAACATTTCTCTAAATTTTAAATCATGTATTTTTCTTCTATATAGCTGTACAGCCCACCAAAAATAGATAGGGAGAAATATTTCTTTAATTTCCTTCTATAAACCAAAATACAACATTTATAAAACTTGATATAGATATTCTCACAGGTCAGCAGGAAGTGTAAGGACGAAAGAGAAAAATTGATTTTTGATTCTTTGAAAACTGCATTTGTATGACCTATGGAGTCAGAAGGTTAAGAATAAGTTGACATCATGCACAGTTCTAGTTTAGTGTAAGATTATATATGATTTAGTAGCAAGAACATTTTAGATTGTCAGAACATACTCTAGGTCATGGAGCCCTCCTAGAAATAATAGGCATTTACACATTGCTCATGCTTTCGTTTTATGCTGTTTTATTTCAGACAAAAGAAATTATTTTAGATGGTTTAAGCAAAAATTGATTTATTAGAGGATATGAATAATTCAAAGTCATTAGAAGGGCTAGACTGAGCTTCTAGGAACAACTCTGTTCATCACACCACAGACCTGGAATGTATCTGCTATTCTCAGAAGGTTCTGGAACAAATAGGTATCAAGAGTTTTGCAGGCTTCAGTGACATCTGCTTTAATCCAGAATCTACTGTAATAGGAAGCCACTATTAGGGTGACAAACATAGCACCACATTGTCTTTGCCATGACTCATATAGGCCAATGAATGCCTTGTGTCCTGCCTCTTTCCTCACATGTCTGAGATCAGAATTTGAGTGTCATGCAGGTGCATAGTAGAGGCTAAATTATGGGTATCTGTTAACAGAGTGTCTAGGCAATGTGGTTATATAGGTTCTATGAGATCCTAGATCCTTCACTGAAGTTGTAGGTCCCTTGATTTTGTGTAATGTGAATTCTCTCCAAAATCCTGTGGTGCTTGTTTTTCCATTCTTGTGATAGTTCACTTTAGAAGAACTGGTCTCCAGTTCCATTCGGGTTAATACAAGAGGTATTAGTTCACAATTTTTTATAGCTGAGTAGTACTCTATGGTATACATATACACCACATTTTATTAATCCATTTAAGACTTAAACAGGATCTGTACCTCTTACCTCTCCTAAAAATCAACTCATGGCAGAAAACAGACTTAAACCTAAGGCATGAAACCATAAGAATTCTAGAAGAAAATGTTGGAAAAACTCTTATGGATATCGGCCTAGGCAAAGAATTTATGAAGACCCTCAAAATAATCACAGTAGCAACAAAAATAAATAAATGGGACCTAATGAAACTAAAAAGCTTTTGCAAAGCAAAGAAACAATCAGTAGAGTGAACAGACAACCTACAGAATGGGAGAAAATATTTTCTCACTATACATTCGATAAAGGGCTGATAACTGAAATTTATAAAGAACTCAAGCAAATCAACCAGAAAAAAATCAACCCCATTAAAAAGTGGGCAAAAGACATGAACAGCAACTTTTCCAAAGAAGATACACTAATGTCTCGCAAACGTGAAAAAATGTTCAACATCTCTAATCATCAAGGAAATGCAAATCAAAACTATAATGAGATATTCCCTTAGTGAGATTGGCTTTTATCAAAAAGTCCCCAAACAACAAATGTTGGCATGGATGCGGAGAAATAGGAACATTCATATACTGCTGGTGGGACTGTCAACTAGTACAACCTCTGTAGAAAGTAGTATGAAGATATCTCAAAGATTGAAAAGTAGGACTATCATTTGTCCCAGCAATCCCACTACTGGGTATTTACTCAAAGGAAAAAAAGACATTATATAAAAAAAGACATTTCTACAAGAATGTTCACAGCAGCACAATTCACAGTTGCAAAGATGTGGAAATAACCCAAGTGCCCATCAATACATGAGTGGATTAATAAATTGTGGCATATGTATACCATGGAATACTATGCAGCCATAAAAATGTTGAACTACCTCTCCCATATTATCTCGGATGGAGCTTGAGCCCATTCTTTTAAGTGAAGTATCACAAGAATGGACAAACACACACCACATGTACTCGTCATCAAACTGATACTAACTGATCAACATTTATGTGCACATATGGAAGTAACATTCATCGGGTGTCAGGAAGGGGGAGGAAGTGATGGGTAAATTGACACCTAACAGGTGTGGTGCATGTTGTTTTGGGGATGGGCGCACTTGTAGTTCTGACTTGGTAAAAGGCAATTTATGTAACCAAAGCATTTGTACACCTGCAATATTCTGAAAGAAAAAAAAGGTAAGGTTTGCATTTTCTCTTTTTTTTTTTCCATGATTTTGGTTAGTTTGCATGCTTGAACAGGTCTGTATTTTTGCCTGTCATCTGGTAGATATTTCTAGAATAGTGTCGAGCAAGTAGTGAAGGATTGTCAATATAAACAAATTATTTTGATGTAATTATAATTGACCATTTTAAAAATTATGTGCTAGTCTATTAAGATGCAAATTACACTTTCAAAACAGGATATTTCTGCCACGTTTAAATATTTAATAGTGATTGTTTATTACTTTTCAAAATAAAAATTGTAGCGTAGCAAACAACTAGGAAGATAATTATTGCAATATAAAACTGGATATTTAATTCTAAAAAGGCTCTATCAAACGTTCAGTTAAAACTAGATAGCAATGGTGAAGTTATTACACATAATTTTACAGAACATTATTTCAGTAATTTTATTTTTAAAATAAAAATAATTTAAATAAGCTTTCCTAACTATATATTTTACTAGTTTAATAACTCAAAAGTAATTTCAATGGATTTTCCTAATTTGATATTTCTGCTTGACACAAAATAGATTGAAACATTGGACATATGCAGATTGTAGGAGACTGCCCATCCCCATATTCTTTGTTCTTCTGTCTTATCATTTGAGTTTGAGTTAGTTAAATATATTTTGAGAAGAATATTGCATACAATAAAATGATCCTTCTAGACTGAACCGACTAGATTAGTTACAGCTCAGGGGAAAGTTTGCAAAACAATATTGCTATTGTTGCCTTGTGCTTTCCTACTTACTGTTTTTATTTTTATATCAGTGAAAGTACATTCTACACCAGAGCTTTATAAAAAAATAAAAATCATGCCTCCAGCAAGAGTACACTTTGTGCACTTTAGCACTAAGCAAAATATTCTACCAATAAAATCTGATGTTTGTGTTCAAATATTAAAAGCACTTGAAATTCAGAGAATGCATTTAAAAATGCATAAGCCAAGTCAGGTAAACCAGAAACTTCATCTAAATTAAATTATTCTATTTCATCTTCACATATTAACATGTTAAACTTAAATGAACTTAATCTGCAAGGTTGATACACATTTGTTTATATTTTAAATGCCTACACATTTATTACCTTATTACATTTTACCTATTTATTAACAATGCAATTAAATCTCTATTATTTTAAGTCTATAGTTATATAAGTTAAAAATATCTCTAACTCAGTAATCATAAAATATCCAAATAACTTATTTATTGACTTGGTAACTTTGAAGATACTGTCTGTGATTTCCAGTTACTGCCTATATGTTATCAGTTAGACACTCTATGTCATTAATTACTGTTCTCACAATAGCCACATCAAATAGCCCTAATTATCAGCATTTACCATTGAACACTTTAGGCCAAACAGATCAAGAAATTTATCTATGGATTAAAGCTAAATAAGTGGTGAAAATAAGATTTGAAGTCAGGGCAGTCTATCAATGTGAAGGAAGAAAGGAAAGTCCGTGGTGAAATTATTTGTCTTTTAACTGGTTTGTGATATTTTTAATATAAAATATTTGACTTATACATTTCCTAAGCTGCTTGACAATAAAAGAAATGAAATATGTAATCCTTACTACATTTTTCAGAGTTAAATAGCATGCTACTTATTTGGTAAATATATTAATAGTAGTGAAAGGTTGCCATCTGTATTAGTTTGCTAGGGCTGCCACAACAAACTACCCCAGACTGAGTGGCTTAAGTAGCAGAAATTTATTTCCTTACGATTCTAAAGCCTGGCAATCTAAGATCAAGGAGTTCACAGGGTTGTTTCTTTTAGGGCCTCTCTCCTTAGCATTTAGATGACTAAGGGCCCCTCTCCTTAGCATTTTCTCCCTGTGTCTTCAGTGGTCTTCCCCCTGAGCATATCTGAGTGCTAATCTCCTCTTCTCACAAGAAAACCAGTCAAAATGGATTAGGGACCACCCTAGTGACCTCATTTAACCTTTATTACCTTTTTAAAGACCCTATCTCTAAATATAGTCACATTCTAAGGTACAGGGGCAAGGACTTCAGCATATAAATTTATTGGTGGCACACAAATTAACTCAAAACACCATCAAAGACTCTGACTTTTGCTTTCTCCTTTTTATTTGCTCTACTTTTTGGATTAAGTATAATAAAAATACATTTCACTGCCATCTGAAAAATTATTTTAAAAGGAATTGGTTAAAGATATTTTTGAGTAGCCAAATATATCAACAAGTTTATGTTAAAATATGTAAACTCCATGTACAAATCACTTCAATATTTTACTCAAACAATGTTACTTTATAAGCAACATTTAAACATAATTGGTTACCTGAGTTTCTAGTTTATAGCAACTTACAATCAACAAATTATAAAGAGAAAGAGGTATGTCAACTCTACCCTGGAAAATTGATAACAACTTGAAGTTACAGAATTCTAAATAAAAGAGGAAGGAGAGGATGCCACCAAGATGGCAGAGTAAGAGATTCCAACCTTCATTCTTCCACCAAAACAAAACAAGCAAACAAATAAATGAAAAAAAACCCAAATATAGACATTCATAAACTAAAGTAGGCCCAAAAGGGCTTAAGGGACCATTAAAGACTCTCCAACACAGTGGAGCAAAGAAATGGAAAATATCCACACAGACAAAAATGCTTTTGAGGTCAGCATATCTGAGATGTCAGGAGATGGCTAGGAGCACAGAAGAAAGGCAGAGGCTATCAGTACCATCATGCTGCAGGAACCACTGTGGTTTACACACTGGGCCTTGGAGCCAAGGTCTTTCTGAGTGTGCCCATGTTCCAGGCACCAGTTCAGCTACCATACAGAGCTAGCCTCTGTGTTTACCTGAGAGCCACTGTAATTCTGTACACACTATGCTCCCATTTTTGGCTTTTTGGCTGCTTCACAAACATCTGCATCTTGCATATTATTGCCAATGCAGTAGTGGCGGTTGCTTGCATGCCAGGCTGCAGTGCAGTTACAGCTCTGAATCCCAGAGCTATATTCTCTCCATGCATGCTCATGCTTCATGCATCAGTTCTTCGGCTGTTCCACAGTTGGCACTCATCAGGCATTGGTGCCACTACCATCTTAACAGGCCCATGGGCTAGGTCCAGTCATAAGAAGGATCCCTTCAGTTGTAGTTTTCTAGTAGAAGAAAAGGAGACTGGGATAACCTTAGCAGCCATTGCCACTGAAGACCCCAACACCCTCACCCCCCACTGCAGACATCTACAGCATTGCCTGCTGAGGATGCCTGCAAACTTCATCAACACCAACCTCAGCTGACAGAGCTGCACATAACTGCTACCAGTACCACTGCACCCCACCCAGCAAATGCCCTTACATTCCCTCTGTAGGAGAAAGTCTTTCCACAGTGAAAGTAAATTCTGGAAGAGGTGACTGCTCCACAAAATGCACAGACATCAACATAAGGCAAAAAGAAACATGAAAAGCCAAAGAGACATAATATCACCAAATAATTTCCTAGTAAGGGACCCCAAAGAAATGGAAGATTATGAGCTCCCTGACAAAGAATTCAAATTAATTGTTCTAAGGAGGTCAGCAAACTTCAAGACAATACACAGAAATAATGAAATCAGGAGAGCAATAAAAAAATAATAATAAATTTAACAGAGAGATTGAAATTAAAATCCAAGAGAAATTCAGGAGTTAAAAAAAATATGATCAATAAAATGAAAAATGCAATAAAGTTCATGAACAGCAGAATTGATTAAGCAGAAAAAAAATCTGTGAACTCAGCGACAGCTTATTTGAAAATATATAGTCTGAGGAGAAAGAATGAAGAGGAATAAAGAAAGCTTCCAAGTTTTAAGTGATAGCACCAAAAGAGCAAATTTTTATATTATAGGAATTTAAGAAGAAGAGAGAGAGACAAAGGGCCACAAAATTTAAAGAAATAATAGCAGAAAACTTCCCAAATCTAAATAAAGTTAGAAATATACAGGCACAGGAAGTCCAAAATTCTCTAATGAGATTCATTCTAAACAAGGCTACACCAAGGCATATTAAAATTAAAACATAAAAATCGAAGACAAAAAGATCCAAGAAAGAAGAAAGAGAAAAGAAACAATATCACATATAAGGAGTTCCATTATACCTAGTAGCAAATTTCTCAGCAGAAACCCTGCAGACCAGGGTTGTATAATAAGTTTAAAGTGCTGAACGAAAAAAAAAAAAAAAGGAAAAGAAAAACTACCAATAAAGAATACTTTACCTGGTAAAGTTGTCCTTCAGAAATGAAGGAGAAAGACTTTCTCAGATTAGAAAAAAAAAACAAAAAAATAAAAAGCTGAAAGACTTCATCATTACTAGACATCATGTTATACAAGAAATGCTAAGGGTGTTTTTCAAGCTGAAAGAAAAAGATGCTAATTAATACCATGAAAAATGGAAATGTAAAACTCATTGGTAAAATTAGGTATACAGTCAAATTCAGAATACTTTAATACTGTAATAGTGGTATATAAATAACATCTTTAGTATGAAGGCTAAAAGACAAAACTATTCAAAATAACAATAGCTAAAATAATTTGTTGAGGAATATACAATATAAAAAATGCAAATTGTGACATCAAAAACATACGATGTGGAAGTATGGAGTAAAAGTGTAAAGTTCTTTTTATGTGATCAAAGTTAAGTAGTTATCATCTTAAAATAGCCCACTATAACTATAAGAAATCTTATGCAAGCCTCATGGTAACCACAAAACAAAAACCTATAGTAGATAATCAAAAGATAAAATGTCAAAGCATACCGCTAGAGAAAAATCATATAATCACAAAGGAAGAGAGAAAGGAGGATCTACAAAACAACTTGGAAACAATTAACAAAATGGCAAGAGTAAGTCCTATCTATCAATTATTACCTTGAATGTAAATGGATTAAATTCTCTGATCAAAAGACATGGAGTGGCTGAATGGATTATAAAAATAAGATCACCCTGTATGCTGCCTACAGGAGACTCACTTCACCTTTAAGGACACATAGATTGAAAGTAGAGGGATGGAAAAAGACGTTCCATTCAAAGAAAAATAAAAGAGAGCAGAGGTAGCTATACTTAGATGAAATAGACTTTAAGTCAAAAACTGTAAAATGAGACAAGCTCATTATATAATGATAAAGAGATCAATTCATCAACAAGTTATAACAATTGTTAATACCATATGCTCCCAACATTGGAACTCCTAAATATATAAAGCAAATATTAATAGATCTGAAGAGAGAGGTAGATTCCAATTCAATAAGAGTAAGAGACTTTAATACTATAATTTTTACAATGGAGAGATCATCCAGACAGAAAATTAACAAGGAAATATTGGACTTGAACTACATTATAGACCAACCAGACCTAACAGGCATATACAGAACTTCCATCCAATGTACTGAATACATATTCTTCTCAAGTACACATGGAACATTCTCTAAGATAGATTGTAAGTCCACAAAACAAGCTTAACAAATTTAAAAAGGATGAAATCCTATAGAGTATCTTTACTGATCACAATGTATGAAACTAGAAAACAATAATAGGAGCAATTTTAGAAAATTCACAGATATGTGAAAATTAAACAACATGCTCCTAAAAGGCTGAGTCAAAGAAGTTAACAGGACAATTTTAAAAATCTTGAGACAAATTAAATAAAAACACAACAATCCAAAATTTATGGTAATGTACCAAAAGAGGTTCTAAGAGAAAAGTGTATGTTAATAAACAACTGTGTCAGAAAAGAAGAAAGATCCTAAATAAATTAGTATTATACCTCCAGGAACTAGGAAAAAATGAGCAAAATGAAGCCAAAGTTAGTAGAAGAAAGGAAATAGTAAAGATCAGAGTGTAAATAAATGAGAGTAGAAAAACAATATAAAAGATCAATAAAATTAAGAGTCAGTACTTTGAAAAGACAAAATTGACCTAAATTTTAGCTAGACTAAAAAATAGAAAAGTCAACTACAATCAGAAGTAAAAGAGAAGACATTATAGTAAATGCCACGGAAATAAAAAGAGTCGTAAAAGACTACTATGAACAATTATGTGCCAATGAATTAGGTAACCTAGAAGTAGATAAATTTCTAGACACATAAAACCTGCCATGTCTGAATCATGAGAAAATTGAAAATCTGAATAGACTAGTATCTAACAAAGAGATTTAATAAGTACTAAAATTTCTCTTCAAAAAAAAGCTGAGGGTCTAATGGCTTCATGAGTGAATTCTACCAAACATTTAAATAACTAATACCAACCCTTCTCAAATTCTTCAAAAAAATTAAAGAGGAGAGAGTATGTCCAAAATCATTCTGTGAGACCACTATTACCCTCATATCAAAGCAGATAAGGACACTATAAGAAAAGAAAATTATGGGCAAACATCCCTGATAAATACAGATGCAAAAATCTTCAACAGAATACTACAAAACTGAATTCAACAGCACATTAAAAGGATGATTCAACATCAAGTTGATTTATCCCAGGTATGCAAGGAAAGTTCAACATATACAAATCTACCAATGTGGTACTGCATTAACAAAATGAAAGACAAAAAACCCTATGATCATCTCAAATGCAAAAAGAAGTCATTCAACAAAATTCAACATCCTTTTATGATAAAAACATTCAACAAATTGTGTATAAAAGGGAGGTACTTCAACACAACAAACGCCATATATGACAAGCTCATAATTAACATCATAACGGTGAAAAGTTGAATGCTTTTTCTCTAAGATCTGGAACAAGACAAGGATGCTCACTCTCACCACTTTTAGGCCAGAGTAATTAGGAAAGACAAATAAGTGAAAGATTTCCATATCAGAAAGGAATAAGTAAAATTGTCTCTGCTGACCACATGATCTTATATACAGAAAATCCTAAAGACTCTACCATAAAACTGTTATAACTAATAAGCAGATTCAAAATATATTAGGGACTCCTTTACTAAATAGTAAGAAAACAAATAACTAGATTAAAAAGTGAGCAAAGAACTTGAATAGACATTTCCACAAATGGCTAACAAGTATGTAAAAAGATGCCCAATATCACTAATATTTAGGGAAATGCAAATTAAAACCACAATGAGGTATCACCTCACACTTGTTAGAATGGCTGTTATCAAAAAGATAAAAGAAAAACAGGTGTTGACAAGTATGTGGAGAAAAGGAAACCCTTGTACATTGTTGGTGGGAATGTAAATTAGCACAGCCATTATGGAAAATAGTATGGAGGCTCCTCAAAATTTAAAAATATAACTACCATATGATCCATCAATCCCATTATGGGGTATATACCCAAAGATATCACATCAGTATGTTGAAAAGATATCTGCATTCCCATGTTCACTGTGGCATTACTCAAAATAGCCAAGATATGGAATCAATCTAAGTGTCCATCAACAAGTGAATGGATAAAGAAAATGTGGTATACTACACAGTGGAATACTATTCAGCCTTAAAAAATAGAAGTCTATTGAGACCCCTAATTCCACTCCCCAACTACCTTTCAACTGTAAATGTTTTGTAGTTTTCCCCCAATAAAATTAAAAAAAAAACTGAAAGTCTAACATTTGTGATAACATGGGGGAACCTGACAGACAGTATAGTAAGTTAAATAAACCAGGCACAGCAAGAGAAATATTAGATGATCTCACGTATATGTGGAATCCAAAAAAGTGAAAAGCATAGAAATAGCTGGTATAATGATGGTTACAAGAGGTTAGGGGTGGAGATATTGGGGAGATGTTGGTCAAAGGACATAAAATTTCAGTTAGGAGGAATAAATTCAAGAGATCTATTGTGTATTATGGTGATTATAGTTAAAAGCAATATATTGTATACTTGAAAAATTGCTAAGAGAGTAGAGTTTGTGTTCTCATCACATAAAAATAAGTATATGAAATAATGTTTGTTAAATACCTTGATTTAGCCATTCCATAATGCATACATATATAAAAGCATCACATACATATATAAAAGCATCATATTGTATACCATAAGTTCCTATTATTCCTAGAATAATATAACTCATCAATGTGCCCACATATGCATAGAGGGAAGTAAAGCTCAATGGAAAACAAACAGGGGGGATGGGGAGGAGAGGATGGCTGAAAACCTTCCTAACAGGTACAATGAACACTGTGTGGATGGCAGGCACACTTTTAACCTTGACTCAAGCATTGCAAATATATCCATGGAACCAAAGCTTTGAAATAAAAAGAAAAAAGAAAAACAAGTGGTGAAGTATAACTACATAAAGAGGAGGGAGAGGAATTGTACAATATATCACAGTAGGAATAGCAGTATTTTACTTTTAGGAAGCATTCTTGAGGTATAGTTTACATACCAAAAATTCACCTATTTTAAGTATACTATTTAATATTCATTAGTATATTTTCAGACTTGTACAACCATCATCATACTCTAATTTTAAACATTTTTATCATCCTCAAAAGAAACCTCATACCATTAGCAGTCACTCCTTATTTGCCTTGTCTCTGTGATTTGTCTATTCTGGAGCTTTTATATAAATTTAATCATGTAATAATATTGTTATCCATTGTGACTGGTTTCTTTCACTTTTCATGTTTTTGAGGCCCGTCCATGTTACAGAATTTATCAGTACTTCTTTCATTTCATTGCTGAGTGCTATTCCCTTGTATGGATGTATCACATTTTGTTTGTCCATTCATCAGTTGATAGAGATTTGGAATGTTTCTACTTTTTTTGTGGCTGTTATTCATAATGCTACTATGAACATTTGCCTGAAAATTTGTGTGTGGACATATGTTTTCATTTCTCTTGGGTAGATACCCAGGAGTGGAATTTCTAGGACTACACTTAACATTTTTGAGAAACTGCCCAACTGTTTTCCAAAATAATTATGTCATTTTACATTTACACCAGCAATGTATGAAGTTCCAACTATCTCTATATTATCTTCAACACTTATTTTTTTTTAATATAGCCACCTAGTGAATATGAAGATGACAGAAATACAGAGGAATGTTACTTTTTCCTCATATTCGCATGGAGATCTGGAAAGGTGCCCAAGGTCCATGAGGAGCTGATTTGCCGAAGCATCATTCATAGTGAGATTTTTCCAGAGAGAATAACTAGGAGTCCAATAAATTCACATCCTGTGTATATTTAGGTTGGGAGGAAGTTGCTTTAAGAAAACGTGTTAATTGGTGGGAGTGAGGTTTTATTAAACAAGAAAGAAGATGGTGGAAGAGGGAATGCAGTGCTTTGAAGAGAAAAAAAAAAGGAAAGTCAACCTCGCCGTAGGAAGCTGGGCTAGCAACTGGAGGGGACCTTTAAAAAAAATCCTTGCAATAGTTTTAACATTGTTCTAAATTTTCACTTGGCCTTTGTTAATATCCTGTAGTTGCAATAATATTTTTCTTTACTACATTGTGATGCTAGATACCAAACTTCTAGGTAAAAAAAAAAAAAAAAAAGTGTTATTTGGGAAAAATTCAGAAACGATATAAGTAAGGGATTAAACTCTGACTGCTCTGAGCTGTATGAGCCTGGCAATATCTTTTTAAGGTAGGAACCATATTCATTTGGGAAGCAGGCAACTGCTAAGACTGACTAACCAGAATAATTGGTATAATTAAGGCCCTCCCCAGATCACCTCCCATAAAATGTATTTGAAGAAGATCATTCTGGAAAGGGAGAGGCATACACATTGGTTGCTCATATAATGAAAACATCAAGGGTTTAGGCTTCTTGACATCAAGTAATTCCCAGCCAATCTGTTTTTAAATGTCAGGCAATTTACCTCAGTCAAATTTCCCTGTTTCCAATGTCACACCCTCCAAATTGTTCCCCCACAGAGGGCAGATCAGCAAAGTAATATCTCTCTAAAAGCATATTTAATAATTTCATTTTCTGGCTTAAAAATTCTTCAATGACTGTTAATGACCTCCTGGGTAAAATACAAACTATGTTTTAGAATATCCAGGGTTTTTTAAGCATTTTAACCCTTCCCTTTCTCTTACTATTTCTTTACCCTCTCCTTCAGGAAAAGTTTCCTGAAGTCCATTGGTCCATTTCCTATCCCTCTTCTTAGGATGTTGTAATTACCCATAGCAGCATCTATATTTTACTGCTTTTGTTTGTTCTTCCGCTCCTCTAGTCTGTGAGATACACAAGAGCAGGAATTATATCTTTCATCTCTGTATTTTCAATGCTTGGCTCCTCGGGTAACACGGAGTAATTATTAAAGAACAAGCAATATTTGTTGAATGAGTTGGCATGTGATCCTGGCATCTATTTTCTCCTTCTGTGACTAATAAAACACCTTCTCCTGTGTTATAGCTGTTCACTTGCCTATTCAGATCCAGGTGATGTTCTCAGTCTCCCTTTTTAGTTACATGTGGTCATATGAAGATGCTCTGATCCGTGGGAAGTGAGTAGGAGTACTGAGTGTAATTGTAGAGTGAAATGGAATTCCTAAAAATGGAAAACCTTCACTTTTTGTTTCTTTTCGCTGCAAGCCAAAAAGCAGAAAAGGTGCTGCTGACCCAGATTTGTCTTTAATAAGTCATCACTCTGGAAAAAGTAAAAGACATAGAAGGAGCCTAGATCGTTGGAAAACTTCACAGACTGATTCCCCCTACTCTTCTTAGACTGATGATATACCTTCTTGTACTGCTTACATGAGGGAGAAATCTTTGTTACTGTAGTTTAAGCTATTCTCTAGTACATCTGGGAGTACACTGGGTACAGTAACTGTGTTGCTTCTCTTCTGGGATTGCACAGAAATTCATTCTATTTGCTGGTTTTAATTATCTACAAGAACCATCCTTCATTTTTCTCCTCAAAGCAAAATTGATATTTAAAACAAACAAGTACTTAATTTTGGCGATAAGAAAGCTATTTCCTCTCTTTGAAGTTTTTGCCATAGTTCTTGCTTTTCTAACATTAAGTGGAGGAAAAAAATCCTTTAGCAAGCATCTTGATAAGTGACTAGAACTGATTTGTTCTGTAATGCTCTTTAAGGTTACAACATACACACACATTTTTTGGAATCTTTACTCAAATGATTTTTAGCAAAATATCCTCACAGTGTGACAATAGTGAAGATGTATTATAGTGTAACTAAACTCCATAGAACAGGCTTATTGAATTAATGAATATTCTGAGTTTTCTCTGTAGGCATGATGACTAAGTTCTATGATATGCTGAATTTTTGATGACACTAAACTACTTTTAGAACACTTCGGAAAATCTGCACCACTATTTGAGCTGTGTGCTTAACAAGAGTCATTTATACTCATTTCCAAACCTGTGCACGCCAGTTAGGAGGCTGCATAAGATACTAGTTAAAAGTACTGACTCTGGAGTCAGACTATTTGTATTTAAGTCCTGGGCTGCCATGTGCTTGTTGTATGGCCTGGGGAAAATTACTTCTCTCTTTATAGTGTTTCCTCATTTATCAAATGGGAATAATAGTTAACTATGGCATTGGGTTCTTGTTAGGATTAAATATGTTAATACAAATAAATCTCTTAGAATAATATTAAAGAATATTTACTATGGAAAACTGCAAATAAATCAAAGCATTCAACAAATGTTAGTTAACTGTAATCACGTAATTTAATTAACTATTACATAAACTGACAAAATTTGATTATGTAAAGAAGATGTTGTGTGTATGGACATTAAGTTGAATGCTTATACATACACATACCCCAAACCACACACATCAAGTCTGGTCTGCAAAGTGTGAACGTTTGTGAAAGAAAATTCATGATATTCTGTAAGGATTCTGTATTCAAATTGCTTTGCAATTAATCTTGAATAAATCCAAACAGATGTAGAATTAGTGTTTTTCGTATAAAAAAGACAATGCCGATTCTAGTAAGGGGAACTGTACTCAAAGAAAAGGCCTTGTCTTACTGCAAAGAATCAATGAATGAATGTACATCAATATATTTTAGGTTATGGTAAAATTTTGAGGTATAGTAGTCTCTCCCTAACTGTGGTTTTGCTTTCTGCTGGCTTTCTGTTATGTATAGGAGAAAACATAGTATGCATAGGTTTCAGGTATCCACTGGATATCTTGGAACTTATACCCCATGGCTGAGGAGAGAATACTATTTGTATATTTCTTTTAAAAAAATTTATCTCATTAATCAAATAATTATTAATTAAATGACCAGTAGTGTTTTGCATTATTTTCTTTTAAAATGACCCAACCCTATTCTCTTTATTCAACCAGTTCCCATGACCTCATCCCATGTCATTTTTCATTTTGTTCTAGGCATAAAAGGGAAGATCTTCCTTTTCTAAAATTTTGCTTAAAAATGTGTGTTTTCTCTGGGAGACCGAGGCGGATGGATAGCTCAAGGTCAGGAGTTCGAGACCAGCCTGAGCAAGAGCGAGACCCAGTCTCTACTATAAATAGAAAGAAATTAATTGGCCAACTAAAAATATATGTAAAAAATTAGCCAGGCATGGTGGCACATGCCTGTAGTCCCAGCTACTCGGGAGGCTGAGGCAGAAGGATCTCTTGAGCCTAGGAGTTTGAGGTTGCTGTGAGCTAGGCTGATGCCACGGCACTCTAGCCCGGGCAACAGAGTGAGACTCTTCTGACTTCTCCTTGGAGCGGGCCATTGTCACTCAGGGTTCACCCCTGAAGCTGGAGGACCAAGGGCTCCCTGCGTCCATGGACCAGACCCGCCTTTGTGGCTGCTCCCACGGGGGTTGTTAGCTGCTGCACTGTGCCCTGGTGCAGATTTTAATGCATATTTTTATATATAAATATTCCCAAAGGCCAAATTTGGTGCCAGGTTTTATATGCAGGTCATTATAATTTGTATTGTGTCCCTATTATGTTTCTATGAAGGTTTTCTTTAGACTTAATTTAAAAAAAGAAAATTCAAAAAAAATGTGTGTTTTCCTTTTTACATTAGATAGGTTATAATTTGAAGAGGATGGTAGTTCCAGAGATTAAGTAATAACAGAATTTAGAAAACAACAACAATAATGGAGTAGATAAAATCTGAATGTATGCAGGTATATAAATTGCCTAAGTAACCACTCCAAATCTCTTCTACTTTTAATATTCTAATATATTTAATCTCTATTCTTATATTTTTCAGAAAATTCAATTATGTTTTCAGAAAAAATATTTTCAGAAAATTCAAATCATATTTTAGCTTTTGTGATAATTGTAAGAATTGTTCATATTTATTATTTTAAGTAAATGTCATTTCTTTAATAGATTAATATTTGAAAAGGAATTCTCTTTCATGTAATATCAGAGAAAAGATGTTAAGATTAACTATAAGAGACTTAAAATTTAAAAATAACAGGGCTGGATTGTTTTAGCTCAGGAGTTCGAAATCAGCCTGAGCAAGAGTGAGACCCCGTCTCTACTAAAAACAGAAAGAAAATTAGATGGACAACTAAAATACATATAGAAGAAATTAGCCCGGCATGGTGGCGCATGCCTGTAGTCCCAGCTACTCGGGAGGCTGAAGGAGTAGGATTGCTTGAGCTAAGATAGTCTTTTTCTTGGTCATTATGTTAATTCATTTTTTAGGTCTATGCCTGGCACATATTAAGTGCTTATTAAATATTTGGTATATGAGTTTACCCACTCCCACCAGCTTCCTCTGACCTGACTGGCACTCAACAAATATTATTACCATGTGAGCACCTGGTGTTGATCAGTTATTAAAAATTTGATGGCGAGCACATTTGGTGCTTGTTTTTCCATTCCTGTGATACCTCACTTAGAAGGATGGGCTGAAGCTGTATCTAGAATACTATAAGAGGTGCACTGTATGGAGGAAGGGCATGCTTGTAGCCCTGGCTTGGGCAAGGCAAAGGCATTATATGTAACCAAAATGTTTGTACCCGCATACTATTCTGAAATAAAAAGAGATACTACTACTGATAATATCTACATTGTTACTGTGAGGGTTCAGTGAGTAAGTTTATGTAAACTGCTTAGAATAGAGAGGCTGATGCATAATAAGCACTTAATGAATTTCTTGTTATTAAAATCTTGAAAGGAAAAAATATTTGATATATGGATGAATGAGTAAATCAATTGATAAATGAAGATGTGGTTGCTGCTCTTAAAAAGACTGCCGTCTAGAAAAAGAGAGATATAAGTACAAGTAAAAAGATCACTAAATAAACAACTTAGGTCATAAATGACAAATGAAACCGAAGTGCTAAAATATGTTCAATCAAGGTTGAAATATTTTGGAATAAATAAGGAAGACTGTTGGACTTTGTAGAGTACAGTACTATAGAACAGAAGTTGTCATCAATTTATTATAATTAATTCCAATAGAAAGAAATGGCACCAAACAAGCATTAAACTCCACAGTTAAATGGAGTGTATATTTTAAATATTTTAATGACTTGAATTAAAATCAGTGTCTTATGTTGTTATTGCACTATTGAAAATTCTAAATTAAAATTTGTATCTGTGAATTTGTTATTATTTTTAAAGAAATTTCACATTGGGTCAGATACATAAATATTCAGATATCTAAGTAATTGAGACATACTTTCCTAGCATTGGGTAGATTATAGGAAAGGTTGGCTTTCATTTTTTGGTGCTTTAGACTGCCTACTTTTCATTAGTTATTTGATTATTCTAATTCATGAGCTTTATCAATAGAACTTCCTTCTGAATCAAATTTTGCAATGGCCTTTTTGTCTTCAATTAGTTTTGGATGATTTCCAGAGTAACTACTGGAAAAATGGTTTCAGCTTGTACAGTGTTGATGCACACATCAGCAATTTTCATATCCCATGTGTTTCAAATGATAAAGTCAACCAAACAGGCAAATAGTCTCTAATGAAGAGAGATCTGTTTGACATCTGCTTTGGCTTTTTTCTTTTTCCTTTTTTTTTTTGTTTGTCTACATACAGTTAGAAACTACATTTACAAACTCTAAGCACAGAATAAATGGACTTCTAATAAGCCATGTCCTCCTGCTTTATTGAATAGAGCAAACTGTCTTATTATAGTTTATAGGTTTTTGAACCTTGGCGAAAGGCAGTAGATTGTGTACTTTGCTTTTCAGTTTGACTGTTACCTAATAGGTAATAATGTTGCTTTTAAAAGGTTATAGTTACAATATGATTTATAAAATGACAGATATCATAATTCTTAGTTTGCAAAAAAAGAGTTTCCACTTACATTGTTTGTGGTAAGATCAGAACAAGATTTCAAATTTAAATTTTATATTGCATGTTTTTAAGCTTTGCTATGTAAGTTATTTACAAAAAGTGATAATTATAGAGTTATAGCAACATCATGTCAAACTTTGCTTGGAAATCCTGTGCTTGGTGACAATTTAATTAGTTCAGAGAGGGGACTAGTAAGTTACAAAAACATTTCTTCAAAGCCAATAGTATGTGTGAGTGTGGTGCACAAACCCAAAATATCAAAAACAAAACAAAGCAATTGTGCCAAATATTTGTGTAAAGAGAAAAGGAGATTTTTAATGATGGCCTTTTAAAAAAATATATTTTAAGGTTTCAAGAGAAACTGGAATATTTTTAAAAAGCTTTCCAACCAGAACTAAAGAAAGATGTTATGTGTACACAAATATAAGCATAATGGTTGTACTTTTTCCTTTACTGTGCCAGGTCTTATAAGTCCAATACAGTGAGTTCGAAGTGGTGGCCAGAAGGATTTTTCTTTATGTTTCCCACTGAAGCTCCACAGTCTTTAGTACCATTTTCTGAAAGAATCTATTTTCTGGTAATAATAGTAGGTGATAATATTAAATGTAGTTTTTCCTTCAGATTAGTAATATGCACAGAAGAGTAATTCTCAAAGTCTGTTGATAATTTTAATAATAAGCAGTTGAATATAGTCTCAATTAGGGATTGTGTTTAACACGACATACTCAGATATAAAGGTTATTATCTGATTCATGTAATAAATATACCATGTGCATTGGTAAGTGGGTTGTATCAAGACACCCCTGATGAGCTTCCCAAGGCTACTGAGCTCACAGAATTAATTTTAGAATCTCTACCCAAGACATGGCAAAAGTGAATCAGGAAGTAATAATTGGTGGAGAAACTGCATGATTCAAGACCTTTATTATTTATTTATTTTTAAGACCTTTATTATTCATTAGTACTAGTTACTTGCCCATAGAGAATACTTTTGGAACAACTGAAATAATATGTAAAATGTAGTTGTTACTTTATTTTGTAGACTCTTCAAATGAATACCGTGTCTAAATGAGAATGCTAATGATTTGCTTTGATTCCACTTTCCTCTTCAGTGATTAATAAATAATCCTATTAGTTTTACTTCATATTTTTTATGTTTAAACTCCTTTATTTCTAGTGTCTATACTTCTACATAATTCAAGCCTACCTCATAATATGTCAAAGATCATTTTTCTAATGGTTTCCAATCATTTCCCTTTTTCAAATGTCAGTCCATTTCATGCTTTGTCACCAGAGTAATCAAAAATTAATTTATCATGCTACTATCATACTCAAAATTTTGAAGAATTCTATAGTAATGCCTCAGGTCCTGGTTTTGGAGAAAAAATAAAAATCTTAAAGGCAATTTTGTGGGTATTTAAACTCCTTACACTGGAAAATTATGGTTTCAGATCTAATATGTATAGAAAAACTGAACTAACAAAAAGTTAACTACTTTTCTTGGACCCATCAGAGAAGTGGGCAAGGCAAACTACCACCCTGAAATTTAGAGAAACAAGCAAATACAAAGAGTTACAATTGAGATCTGCTTTTCAGAAAGGAGCAGAAGTCACTGCAGCAATAAATTGATGATTATAATTGAAAAGTAATTTGTGGACTAGCATGAGAATTAGCCTTGTAGTGTAGCTTATAGTCTGGTAAAGTAATGCCTCCTGATTTGTTTCTTTTGTTTAAGGTTGCTTTGGCTGTTTGGGCTCTTTTGTGGTTGCAAATGAAGCATAGAATTATTTTTTTCTAGGTATGTGAAAAATGACATTGGTATTTTGATAGGGATTACATTGAATCTGTAAATTACTTTGCGTGTTATGGGTATTTAAACAATGTTGATTCTGCCCATCCATGAGAATATATTTTTCCATTTGTTTACATCATCTACAATTTTCTTTCTCAGTGATTCATAGTTCTCTTTGTAGACATCCTTTACCTCCTTGGCCAAATATATTCCTACGTATTTTATTTTTTTGTGTGTTTGTTGTGAAAGGCATTGAATCTTTGATTTGGTTCTCAGCTTGACTGTTGCTGGTGTATAGGAATGCTACTGATTTGTGTACATTGATTTTGTAGCCTGAGACTTTGCTAAATTTATCTATCAATTCTATGAGTCTCTTGGCACCATCTTTGGGGTTTTCTAGATATAAGAACATGTCATCAGTAAAGAGCAATAGTTTGACTTCCTCTTTTCCCATTTGGATATCCTTAATTTCCTTCTCTTACTTGATTTCTCTGTCTAGGAATTCCAGCACTATGTTGAATAGAAGTGGTGACAGTGAGCATTCTTGTGTTATTCCAGTTCCATGTAAGAATGTTTTCAAATTTTCCCCATTCCGTATGATGTTGGCTGTCAGTTTGTCATATATGGGTTTTATAATTTTGAGGTATATTCCATCTGTGCCTATTTTGTTAAGAGTTTTTAATCATAAAAATTTGCTCAATTTTGTCAAATACTTTTTCTGCATGTATTGAGATGATCAGATGATCTTTGCTTTTACTTCTGTTTGTATGGTAAATCACATTTATGGATTTACATATGTTGAACCATCCTTGCATCCCTGGGATGAAGCACAAATGCAAATCAAAACCACAGTGAGATATCACCTAACCCCAATGAGAATGGCTTTTATCAAAAAGACCCAAAACAATAGATGCTGGTGTGGATGCATAAAAAAAGGAACACTTATATGCTGTTGGTAGGATTGCAAACTAGTACAACCTCTATGGAAAATAGTATGGAGATTTCTGAAAGAACTAAAAGTAGTCCTACCATTCAATCCAGCAATCCCAGCACTGGGTATTTACCCAAAAGAAAAAAAAAATATTTTATCAAAAAGACACTTGCACTAGAATGTTTATTACAACACAATTCACAATTGCAAAGATGCAGAACCAACCCAAGTGCCCATCAATTCATGAGTGGATTAATAAAATGTGGTCTGTATACATCATGGAGTACTAATCAGCCATAAAAAATGTATTCATACCATTTGCAACAATCTGGATGGAACCAGAGACCAAATCTGGATGGAACTGGAGACCATCCTCCTAAGTATCGCAAGAATGGAAAAACAAACAGCACATGTACACACTATTAAATTGGAAGCAACTGATCAGCACTCATGTGCACAGATGGAAGTAAAACTCAATGGAAATTGTGCAGGTGGGAAGGGGGAGAAAGGGATGGGTGAAATCATATCTAACAGGTACAATGTACACTATGTGGGTGATGGCCACATGTGTAACTTTGACTGAAGCAGTACAAAAGCAATCCATGTAACCAAAACATTTGTGCCCCTATAATATTCTAAAATTAAAAAAAAAAAAGAAAATTAACAGAAAAGCCCTGAACTGGAAGAATACATTTGTAACAGATATATCCAATAGAGGACTGGTGGCCAGAATATAAAATTAACTCATACAACTGCAGTAAAAAGACAACCCAATTTTTCAAAATGGTAAAGACTCAACAGACACTTCAAATAGGAAGATATAGGAATGCCAGTACACTCCTAAGAAAAACTGCTTAACGTTTTTTAAGCAAACTAGAAATAAGCAAATTAAAACCACAGTGAGATACCAGTATACACACAAACACACTATGTACATAGATGTACACACATACTAAAATTGAAAAAATTATTTTTTATGAAAAAGTGATAACACAAATGTTAATAAAATTGTCATCCATTGCTTATGAGTTTCTCAGGAATTTGAATCAATATAATATCGTATTAATAGACTAAAAGGAAAATCAATTTCATTATCCCAAAAGAGACTGAAAAAATACTTGACAAAACTCAGAGCACACTTACAATGAACTGTCTCAGCAAATAATAAAAATAAGGGAAGTCTCTCAATATTGAAAATAGGCATCCATCAAAAACATACATTAAACATCACACTTAATGATTAAAAACAGTGTTATTTACTCCTAATATCGTAAATAAAGCAAGGCAGCTTCTTGCTACTTTGACACCTCACTAGAGGTTATAGTCAGTGGAATAAGGTAATAAAAAGAACTATGCATCATCTCAAAAATATTATGCTAATTAAAAGAAGCCAGAAATAAAAGAGTATATTGTAGAAAATAAGAATTTAATATACATTAGAGGGAGTAAATCAGTGGTTGCCTGGGCCTTGGAGATGGGGAAATCAAGAAAAGATAGAATGGGATGGGGTATAAGGGAACTTTTTATGTTATAGATATGTTCAGTATTTTGATTATGGTAGTTGTCCACACAGATGTATATAAATTTGTTATAAAACATCAAAAAGTACATTCAAAATGGATGCATTTTTTAGATGTAACTCAATAAAGTTGATTTCTTAATATACAAAAAAATCACACATGGTAGATTTTAATCAAGCTGTTAATAATGACTTCAAATATAAATGGTCCAAATATAGCAATTAAAAGACATAGATTGTCAGAGTGTATAAAAATGCCAATAAATATGCTGTCTACAAGAACTAATTTTAAATATAAAGGTTTGGGTTAAAAGTAGAAGGATGGGGAAGATATACCATAATAATATTAATCATAAGAAAGTGAGAGTAGCCATATTAATTTCAGGCAGAGCAGGCTTCAGGACAGGAAATTAGTCAGGGATAAGAGGGTCATTTCATAAAGAAGACTTAACAGTACTTTACCTGTATGTTACAAAACTTGCTTAGCTTGTTTTTTTCATATATGAAGTAGAAAACATAAAACATCCCTTAAGGCTGTGGTCCCCAAGCCGCAGGCCACAAACCTGGTACCAGTCTGTGGCCTGTTAGGAACTGGGTTGCACAGCAGAAGATGAGTGAAACTTCATCTGTATTTACAGCTGCTCCCCGTCACTCACATCACCACATGAGCTCCATCTCCTGTCTGATCCGCAGTGTCATTAGATTCTCATAGGAGCATGAAACTTACTGTAAACGGTGCATGCGAGGGATCTAGGTTGTGCACTCCTTGTAAGACTCTAAAGCCTTATGATCTGAGGTGGAGCTGAGGTGGTGATGCCAGCACTGGGGAGCGGCTGCAAATACAAAGTATCGTAAGCAGAGAAGTTTGTACGATACATGTAATGTGCTTGAATCATCCTGAAACCATCTCCCTGCTCCCCGGTCTGTGGAAAAATTGTCCCTGGTGCCAAAAAGGTTGCAACCACTGCCTTACAGGATTTTATAATATTAGAAAATATGTAAAGTGATCATTCAATGTTTAATGTATCTTAATAATGTATTCATGGCATGGTCATCACAATCTGTCTCCATTTTCATTTCCACTCTCAATTGCTTCTGCTCTTTCCCAAACACGTTTTCCCACAGTCATACAAGTTGCTAATGGTTTCGTGAATAGCCCATACTCTTGCCCATGTATGCATGTTTTCACATGTAATTTCATCTGAATGGAGTGTTTTTCCCTGTCACCAAACTCAACCTGTTCATCTTACAAAATCTTTACAAACTTGTAAAATATTATCATAGAATCAATGGCTAGGTTCTCATTATTTTCATGAAAATTATAGTTAACTTTAATAAAATGTATTTCACTGTATATATACTGTTCCTGATATCCTTTTCTCCCCTTGTAATGAGAGTTCCTGATGTAGAGGGACTGCATGATACTTCTTTTTATCCTTTGCACTTAGCAAAACAACTTGTACAGAACAATGCTTACAAAATTCTCATGATTTTCTATAAACACAGTGAATTTACATTTTGGAGGCCTTTGCATGGGTTATTTTTCTCAATTTGGATCTCTGTTTCCTCTCTGAGGCTTATGAACTCTTACTCATCATTCGTGATCCTGCTCAACTATAACATTATTATGCTTTCTTCCAAATCTTTTGTAATTTTAGCATCTATGTTTGGTTTATGATTCATTTCAAATTAACTTTTGTGTCTGATGTGTCAAGGGGAGGAGATTTATTTTTTCATCTATTCTTTATTCAGTTGTTCCAATATACGCATTTACTGAAAAGATTTTTCTTTCTCCATTAAATTATATTCCTGTCTGTCAAAAATAATTTGATTGTATTTATATAGAACTATTTCTGGACTGTCTTTTGTTCTATTCATCTATTTGTTTATCTTATGCCCATGTCACAGACTTGCATTTTGTAGCCTTATAACAAGTCTTGATGTCAGGTAGTATGAATCCTCAAATTTTATTTTTCTTTTCCAATAATGTTTGACTATTCTATCTAGGTCCATTACAGTTGAATGAAAATTTTATTATTAGTTTGTCAGTAATAGCAGAAAAGCCTGTTTAGATATTGATTGAAACTGCATGCTATCTTTTACGAATTTGGGCAGAGTTGATATCTTCACAATATTTATTTAGATCATCTTTAATTTCTCTCAGCAAAGTTTTATAGCTTCCAGAGTAGAGCTCTTAGTTTTCATTAGATATATTTCTAGGTGTTTTATTTTTTATGATATTGATTTCTAAATTTTGTTTTCTAAATTGTTTGTTGCTACTTTGTAGAAATATAACTGATTTTTATAATGATCTTGGATCCCATGCCCTTGCTGAATTCACTTTTTATATCTAGAATTTTAAAATAGATCTTCAATGTCTTAAATGTTTCAATGTAAATAAACAATGTTGTTGTCTGCAGAAAAAAGTTCTTTTTCTTCCTTTTTCCCTCCTTACCTCTCTTTCTCTCCCTTCCTCCCACTATTCTCCCTTCCCTTCCCTATTTTTCACTTTAATTCACTGGATAGGATCTTTACAAAATATAGTATTGAATAAAAAAATGGTAAAATTTGCCTCACCTTTTCTTGTCCCCAATCTTAGTGGTGGAGCATGTCCAATATTTCATCAATAAATTTGACATCGGTTGAATGTTATTCACAGATGGTATTTTTCAGATTAATGAAGAATTTTCTTCTATTTCTATATCCTGAGAAAATTTTGTCATTAGTGTCATATTTTGTCTAATGATTTTTTTGCATCTGCTAAACAACCCTATGAATTATTTCCTTTATTCTTTTTGAATGTAATATATTACATTCAATGATTTCTGAATGTTAATATAACCTTGAATTCTTGGCATAAACTCCATTTAACCATGATATGTTTCCTAATTACATGTATCCTAGATTGCCTGATATTTTCCCACAGAAAATTGGCTTTCTAATCAGTTGTTTTTACGTTTTTTTCTATACTTCCTTTAAGATAATCTCTATTGACCTATCTTTAAATTCACAGATAATTTCTTTTTCAGTTTAATTCTAGTGTTAAGCCCACTTTGTATTGAAGATCATAAAATTTCTATATTCTAATAGTTTTCTCTGCTGAGATTTCCTACCTGTTTATCCATGCTCTCTATTTGTTCCTATAAATTCTTGTACTTATTTAGAATAATTATTTTAAAGTCTATTTTTGCCAATTCCAATATATAAGTTATCTGTGAGTTGGATTCTTTTGATTTTTTCTTGATTGTGAAGTCCAGTTTTTTGCTGCTCACACAGCTCATCATTGTCTCACTGCATACCAGACGCTGTGTGCAGAAGAACTAGGAAGATCACAGTACACTGTTGTTTTCTTGTGTTTTCACAGAGCATGCATACTTTTTTGTGTTTGATGGCTAAAGTGAGAAAGTAATGATTTGAACTTTACCAATTGTTGAATGACTGAAATGAGAACTGAGTGAGCAGATTAAGTTCATCTCTGGCTAGCCCAATCCAAGATATCTAGTTCCGTGGCTGCAGCTTGCTGCTGCCAGCTGCTACTGCTGTGGAGCAGCTGCTCTCTCTGTTTCATCAGAATTTGAATGTGGATTCAGCAGAGGATTAGGTAGAGCTATTCCCTGCATATTTATGCTTCCTGGTATTATTAGAATGGGTGGTAGAGTTTTTCAAATTTTAATTTATCTCTGTTTTTCAGTCTTAACTTCACTGCCTTTATCTCAGAAAAACTGAGAAGGGGTGAGATTAGGAAAATTGTTATGCCCAGGAAATTGTTGTTGCATTTGGGTTCTTTCAGACTTCCATTATTCTTGCCTACTTAACAGTTGCCAGTATCTTGACCTCTTTTCAACTGGATATGGTCTCTTGGTCTTTGGTAGGTTTGTCTAGAATTCAGACCTAGTGTTTGTCCAGAGATGTTGAAGGAAGCTGATTGCCTATGATGGTCTCTATGAAAACCAGGTCATCAGGGCTTTCTTGCATCTGCCACTATTAAATAATCCTATAGACAGGAAGGGTTTTTTATATTTTCTAGATTTTTCTTGGTGTTACCACAGACGTAAAGTTCTTCTTCATCCTTTTACCCCAAAACTATAAGCAGATCCTGGAATATATATACTTGGGTTATATGTTGATTTCTTAGCTGTGTCTTCTGAAGAGTCTTCAGACCCTCTGTGTGAAGGAATAGATTTAGTTGTACTTTAGGAATACACTAGTTATTTCCATATGTAACTAGACCTAGTTTTATTTTCAAGGTAGATATATTCAGTATATTTACATTGCTAAAGACACACATAATTTGTGACGTTCATTCCACTGAGGAAGAATCCAGATATTCTAATGTAGAAGAGCAAGCTTGAGTCCACTAACTAACAGTGGTGAAGCAGGAAGAGAATAAAAACTAGCTCTGTACCATAAATAGGAACCTGTTTATGAGTGTGTTGTAAAGTTATGTGGAAAGCAGGAAGAGAATAAAAACTAGCTCTGTACCAAAGGAGATAAAAAACGTAGCTGACGCTCATAATTCAGAGGCACAACACTACTATTCAGCTCAAGAATCAAGGAAAGTTCCTTAAAGATTAGTAGGTATATGGAAATATACCAGTGTTTTAGAGAGGAAACATAAAACTAAGTGGCTGATGACATCTGCAGTGTGGTATAAAGGTCACTAACATAGATTTTATTGTAGATAACCTAAAGGTGTACAAAACTGTTAGAATATATTTCTAGGATTTGGGAAAGAGCAAATATTTTAAAATGTTTTTCAAATTACAATAGTACTATATTAACATATTTGTGCTAATGGTATAAAATAGCACAAGTTTTATAATGAAAAAAATAATTACCTCTTATCTTCCTGAGCTATTCAGTGTTAGCAATGTTGTGGGTATCTTTATACACCTTTCTATATGTTTACATGTACATAAGCAAGTGTTTTATATAGCAAGGGTTACATATAGAAAGAAATTTGAGCTATTTCTTTCAACCAAAGTAGGAGGATACTACATACATTCTCTTGCAACATCAAATCTTGGAAGTCTGTGAAATTCGAAGAGCTATAAGTTCTGCATGACGTTTATTGTGAACTATTGCTCTATTAGTTCCTTCCTTCTGATCCCTCGTATTGTCTCCCGTTCTACCCATGTAAACCTCCACCTCCTCAATGCCATCATAATCCATATTAACACTTAGTGGGTATCTATCTGTACTTTGTCTCATGCAGCTAAGCCTTATATAATTAGTACCCTCATAATGTTTTAGATAGATATAACTGTGCTGTTTTAACTTTTTTTTATTTTTCTTTATTGTGTCACAATAAAAAAATCACTCAGAACTGTCTTTGAATTGCACAATGTCTATCTCATTCACCAATAGCTTGTGAAAAGTACTCCAGAGCAGCTTTTATAACTATAATTTATGTTTTTAATAGCCTCATATTACATAGTATGAATCTATCATAATTTACTTAAGCATTCTTTTAATTAGCCTGTAATCATTTTGTTTTTATGTATTCACAAATATAAATGATTCTGTGATAAATATTCTTGAGTGTATATTTTTACATACTGGTATTTTATTTCTATTGGATGGAATTCTAAGAGTGGGATTGCTAATGATGTGTGAAATTATCATGATAGATGTTGCTAAATTTATTTTCAAAAAAGCTGTAACAACTTATATTTTTACCTACAATGTGAATTATCTTACATCTTAGCCAGCAATAGGTATTATAATTCCTTTAACTTTTGTCATTTTGGTGCATGTAAAGTAACTGTAGCTATTTTATTATATATTAATACTTTCCTAACAACCAGGAAGTTTGAGCATTTTTTAACATATCTGTTATCATGTGATTTTTTTCCTTCTGCAAATTACCAATTTATAGTATTTTATTCTTTTTAAATTGTTGTCATTGTATTTCTCTTGCCAAATTTTAGGAGTTCTTTGAGTTCAGAGCTCTTAAGAGTTAATTAATTATAAATAAGACATGTACATTTTTGTAGACCTGAGTTTGTGGCCTTTAAAACCACAAGAAACATTATGTATTATTAAATAGGTAGAACATATGTATTTGTCTGGTATTACCTGATTTTGCTTCTGTCTTCCTAGTTTCCTGCCTAGCTAGTGCCCTCTTTTATTGTCAAAAGTTTCCCAGTGTAAGCTATATGGTTACCTTATATATGAGGAATATTTACTGTGACTAGAGATGTTCAAACTAGAGAAAATAAAATTTTTGTTTATATATATGACATATACATGTGTTTATATGTATATGTATATACACGTATATATATACAGACATACACACAGAATATGCAAATCTATTGTTTTCTTTTCCCATTATAGACCCAATGAATAGAACTAAATCCCTGTATGGGAAATACAGGATGATAGATTTTAGCTTACTCTAAGGGAAAAAACATGGAAGCCTTTCAAATGGGCCACTTTGGGAGATTTGAGTTTATTGTTTCAGGCTATCAATTTTCAATTTACATTTAGTATACATTTATTAGCCCCATTAAGGGGCTAATAAGGTGAAATGTTTATTTTATTTATTTATTTACTTTTGAGACAGAGTTTTACTCTGTTGCCCGGGCTAGAGTGCCATGGCATCAACCTAGCTCACAGCAACCTCAAACTCCTGGGCTCAAGCAATCCTTCTGCCTCAGCCTCCCGAGTAGCTGGGACTACAGGCATGCGCCACCATGCCCTGCTAATTTTGTCTATATGTTTTTAGTTGGCCAATTAATTTCTTTCTATTTTTAGTAGAGACAGGGTCTCGCTCTTGCTCAGACTGGTTTCAAACTCCTGACCTTGAGCGATCCACCCGCCTCGGCCTCCCAGAGTGCTAGGATTATAATAAGGTGAAATTAAGTCCCCCAGAAATCTAGTATGTCTTCTGAGTCTATATTTTATGATTCCATATAACTGGAATAACAAAAGCAACTTTGAAAATGCTTAAAAGGTTTTGATATTCTGTAGAGTAAGCAATTATAGGCATCAGACGACAGCAGGGTTATAATTCTGGCTGTGCCACTTACTTCCTGTGTAATGTTAATAGACTTCTGTAAGCCTTGATTTCTACTTTTATAAAAGGGTAATATAGTAGTTACTTCATACGGTAATTGTAAGTTTACATAAGGCTGTGAACATAAAGTATGTATGTTATATATGAACATACTTTAAGTATGAACATAAAGTAAAATATGTAGCCAATTATTTGGTATATAGTAACCATCAATTCATGAGGACAGCTCTCTTTAATACTCTTAGCTGGGATAGATATAATAAGGATACTTAGTAATGTGCTGCCTCTGTGGGTCACTGTTGACATATTGATCTTTGAATTCTTATAGCAGCCTGTTTCTTGTGGAGTCATATAATAAGGTTAGTTAAAAGAAGGTCAAAGTACTATATCACTTAAAGTGTTCTTAGATGTAGGAGCAGGTACCTAAACTAAACACCAACAAACGTTTTTGTGTAAAGACAATTTGGTGTCATTGCATTTATATCTCATGCTCAATTGTGTTTGAGGCCATTCCTGAGTAACATGAGCTTAGAGAAATCTGTTTTATAATGTCCTCTTTATTAGAGACTACAATGACAAAGCACAAGAAACAGGAATGCAAGCTCTACATTTCATTAGACTAATGACGTCTCTTACTCTTAACAATTAGATATAAAATAGTTCTGCCACGAGGGTAGGAAAGTTGCTTAGAAGGGCGTTTTATGACGACAAATTTTGGGTCAAACTGACTGAGAAGTTCCTACCCTGAGGAACAAAACAACAATCTTTTGTTCTGAGAAATTGGCATAGGTTTCACAAACAGAGATTTCATATCATTCTGGGGTTTTTGTCCCATAGAATAACGGGGAAGGCAAAAATAAGAGCACTGGAAATGTGGCATAGAAAGAAATGCTATATTATATACTGTAGCTCTAGATCTCTTTTTAGTGGGAAGATATTAAGTTAAAACGTCCTGGACATAAAGACAATTCTATGTTAAAACCCAGGGAGAATTTTTACTAGTTTGTAATCTTACTTTAGCTTCTAATAAGAACCCCAGAAATAATGACACAGAAAGATTTCTTTGCATTTGAAGTTAAGTAATATCCAAAAAGGAGCCAGTGTAAACATGCCACATGGAAAAAAGGCAGAAAGGGAGGAAGGATACGATTAAAACATACACAAAAATGAATGGTGGATAAAGAAAGCTCACCAAAATAACTTGTCAGTGATTTCTATAAACTGTGATTAAATATACCAGCATGAATGAGCACAACTCAATGAGACAATCATGGACTCACAGCTGAGCAATAAAAGCTTGAAGAGATATGGTGAAATCATTCAGAAGTAGCATGAGAAACAGAAGCCAGGGAATACTTAGAAGATATAACTAAAATAATCACAGAAATAGTGTTAACATTGGCAGTGGCATAAATGACAGTAAGTACTGTGGAGAACATAATAAAGATCATGAAGGTCAGGGTTGAAGAAAATGAGCAAAAAAGAATGGAAATAAATTTTAGGAGATTAGAAAGGAACCAATATGTTTGAAAGACAAAAGATCCTACATTAATTATAATTAGTGTCCCCGAAGAAGTAAACCTAACAATTGGAAGAGACAGTAAACATTTAATAATATATTTCAAGGAGAAATTCCACAAATTAAAGAAGACCTGTATGGTTCGAGTGATATGCTGTGTCTTGGGGAAAAATTTCACACAATTTCAAGCAATGAGACAAAGGAGGGCGATGGTTTTGCCAAATATAAAGAAAATTCCTTTAGTATTCAGGCAAAGTGATTACAATAACAGTGGAGAAATAAAATAACAATATAAGCAGATCTTTTTGAAACACACACATCCTACACAGGATGGGGAGTAATGCCCCTAAATTCCTCAGCAAAAATATCACCTAAAAATGTTATGCACAACCAAATTACCATTCAATTATGAAGGATATATGCACATAGTTTTCACATGTGCAAGAATTAAAGCACTGTAATTTCCATAGACCCTTTTTGCAGAAACTCTTCTTCAGCCAAAGGGATGAAAACTGAATAAACAATGACAAAAAAAACTAGTAATCAGCCTTGAATTCATTTCCTGTAAGGGAAGAGGTGCAAACAAATATGTGGATTATTTTTATTGAACAGGATTTGAATATCTTCTATGATGACGATGTAAAAATAATATAACTAATAAAAGAAGTGAGAGAAAGGAGGAATGAATTAGAGGAGGGAGGGCATATGAATTGATTTTCTCAATTTTGATAGCTAGGGAGTGAAAGATATGTTTTACAATTGTTACATCACATAGCCAAGCTATAAATATACTTCCAGCTACAAAGTAAATATTGGAGCAACTAAGACAAATAATACAAAATTGAATAGTGGAAAGGACGGAGAAAAAGTGGAAGGGGTGAAAGAATATAGATTTTATCATTATAGAAAGAAGGCAATAAATACTGCCTAAGGAACAGTGGAGAGACTACATTATAGAGTTATGGTGGTAAAGGTAATAACTAAAATAACTAAATATAAATAACTTACACCTTTCAGGTTATAAGAAAAGATGCTCACAGGACCACGTAACTGAAAATCAAACACACTCGGAGAAATATGCTATTTAAAAACAATGTAAAAATGCATAATATGCATTACGTTTGAAAGGGATTTCTGCTTCTAGCCTTAATGGAGTAACTGGCTATGGACATACTCCTCTGCTGTAATCAACTATAACACTGGTGAAAACATGTGAGGAAACTGTTTTCATGCAAGTGTAACAGGCTGTTCATGACTATAATATCTAGTGAAGGAAAACATACATGGTGAGCGCCAACATTTCCCATGGCTTGCAGACTAGGGGTATCTTTCCTACCTTGGAGCAAGTGTGGAACCAAGACATGGCAGCAGATCGGAGTCTGACCTGCTGGAGTGGTTGGAATTTGCAAAGCTGGGTCTGGGAAAGAAGAAAGCAGCACAGAGTGGAGCTCAAACTGTATAAATGGGAGTTCCTCATGTAAGAACTGGGATAGGAATGTAGAGGTTGAGATACCACTAGGTCAAGAAAAAAGTGGCTGCTTTGGGACTGAGAGCTGTATTGAGACACTAAGGGTGACCAAGCTGTAAGACACTGGAATTCTGGCCCAGTCAAAGAGGAAGGACATCCCTGAGCACCTCAGTTATTTGCTTGAGACCTCAAAGAGGTCAAAATGAGATTTGGAAAAAAATTGGTGAAACATGAACAGCAACTTCAAAGTAAAAGAGATACAAATGGTTTCTAAACATAGGAAATAGTCCTTAAATTCCCTGAAAATGAGATTTGAAAATTAAAAGTGATATTATATGATGGTTTGCAGTTATCATCCCCAACATATTGTATATATAAAAGATTACATGAGACCACATCAGTGAAAATCATAGTTTTCTCTTTTTATAGTGATAAATTGGATTTTTCTAAACCTAACTTCAACTTTTCTGATACTTGTTGTGGTGGTCAGTTTTATGTGTCACCTTGGCTAGGCTACAATCAGTCCCCAGTTATTCAATCAAACACTAATCCAGGTGACAAATAGGTATTTTGAAAATGTGATTAAAATCTGTATTCGGTTAACTTTATTTTTGTTCTTTCAAACAAGACATATCTGAGTGTAATCGGTTGACTGTAAATAAGGGTGATTTCCCCAGCTAAACTGGTAAACCTGATTCCATCAGTTGAAAGGCCTTCTAGAGCGGAGCTGAGGCTTCTTTTCCTGGGGAAAACCAAATTCTGCCTTAGATAGCTGTTCTGTGCTGTGCTGCAGTTGTCCAGCCTGCCCTTCCTGATGGCCTCCTAAAGGAATTTGCATAACCCAATTCCTTGCAATAAATCTCGTGACATGTATCTCCTACTGGTTCTCTTTCACTGGTTGCAGCCTGACTGATGCACTTGTGTGCAATTGGAATAGATGGTTTTGCTCATGGCGACCGTATTCCTTTACATAGTACAGAGTTGTGCTCCTAAGCCCTGTCCCAGGTAGGTCTCTAGTTTGTGAGTGTAAGTGTGGAGTAGAGTTTAAATATAATGACTTGCCATGCGAGAAGAGGGTATTTTAGGTAGCTCTTCAAGTCCATAGAAAAACTGAAGTAAATTTGACTCAAAATGGGATGGATTATTTTATGCCTCTATCCATTTTATTATGACTACACTCCCCCCACCCCCAGTTTTCTTGTAATTAAAAGAAAATGTTAAAAGGAGAGTTCCTGCTCATGTCTTCTGTTGTATATGTACAAAAGTTTCTTTATGGCAGTGGTTCTTCACCCTGGCTATATATTGGGTGACCTAGAGAGCCTTTAAAAAAATATTGATGCCTGGGTTTCACCCCCAGAAACTCTGAATTTATTGGCCCACTGTTTGCCAGAGAGAATAAGATTTTAAAATCTTCCCAGGTGGGTCTAGTGGCTGGGAAGCGTGCCATAACTAGGAGTGAAAGTGTTTGATTATGAGATGTGAATGTATTTATTTTTAGTAGGTAAAGGCAGATTGTTTTCCAAAACTATCTCTTACTCCCCCAGCAGGGTGAAGGACTTCCCTTTGTTCCCCTAATCATCTTTGTATCTCTTTTACTTCTCAATTGTGGCCAGCAAGGTGCTTATAAAGATCACGCATTATGATTTTATCTCACATTTCTCTGATTATAATTAATTTTAAAAATATTTTTATATATTTATAGGGTTTATAAACTTTTCAAGTTACCTCTTCTGTTAAACACCAGTTTATATATTTCCCTATTTCTCTGTTGAGTTATTTATCTTTTTAAATTAATTCATAGGGACTTCTAGATATTCTGAATATGAATTCATTGCCACTCTTATGTATGTGTCTTCTCCAAGTTAGTAGTTTTTTTATAATAAAGAGGAAGACTCCATTTTTGATGCTTAACCCCAGGCAGCTTTCAAGTCTTCCCTTCCCCTTTTCTCCCACATCTGGGCAAATTGATAATAAAACCCATGTGTGTTTTCTCTTGGCACCTGCAAGAAGTTGACACCATTCCTGGGAAGTCCCATTCTGGCCCCACTTTTAACCACTATAAGACCAAAACCAAGCTTTGTTCTTGCCAGCCAATTAGACCAGTTTGCACCTGCCTACCTCTCCCCAGAAAGTACAGCGGTGTAATGACAAATCTCTTTATATCCTTTTGGTGTATGCAGCAGCATCAGTCTCAATATACTGTTGCATATTTCTGAATTTTTTTGAATATTTAAAAATATTTCTGAATATTGAACATTACTGATAATAATTATAAAATTATGTTTTCTTTCCAATAGCAACTGCATTTCTTCAAGGGTTAATTCTTCTGTTTGTTCAATAGGATATCCATATTGCAACCATTTGTTTCTTATATGTTGTAGATTCTTGCTTGTTCATGTTTATTAATGAGAACCAAGACTGAATAGTATTGACAGCTGGAGTAGACATTATCTGCATAATTGAAATTTCTTCCTACAGCAATGAATTCAGATAATAATCTTAAAAATCTTTGTTCTCATGATTGGGAAACAGAGTGGGTTGTATGGGATTTTTTAATTGTCAGTTTTCTTTAGAATGTTGAGGCCGCTTGTGTTCTGGATGTGGGGCTATACATACACCACTGTCTCCAGAATTTATCTGGACCTCTGCTTGATTTTATCACCAATCCCAACAACTTGTTTGGCAGATTTCTGTGTCAAATTGCCATTTTCCTGCCCAAGGGCAAATGCTAATAACAACAATGCCAAGATCTGAAACAGCTGGTGTGCAGTTCTTTCATTGGTTTCCTAATGACAAAATCCAAATTCTACTTGTACTTTTATGTCCTAATCACTCTGTTTCTAGAGGGATTCTAAGATTTTTGTTTAACACCTCACTTTTTAGGAAGTCCTTTTGATCACTAAGTGGTTTTCAGTTCATAATTTTTCATGAGTGTCTTTTAATTTTCTTATATCTACTTTATATATCCAGAAATTCTTCAGTGTGATAGCACTGTTACTGTTAATGACTCTCACCCTAGCTCTCTATTAGGACTGGATATGTTTGTATTTTTATATTCCTCTGTCATTCCAATGAGTTTTTAAAGTGAAAGGATAATTGCCTATCAGCACATAGTGTTATTCCTAAGTTCAACTTTCCTTAACTAGGCTCAATTTTTTTCAAGACATATTTCTACTCATTAGATTTTATGCAACTATGCTTTGGACATTTTTTCTATGACATAATTTTCATAGTCTATAATGACACTATCTATCTTAGTCATATTAGACCATTTGTGTTCAAGTGTTGAATAACTTTTCTCCCAGTCGACAAGATGCTTATCATTAGAATAATTTGATCATAGTCTTGCAATATCTAAAAATACAATGCTCACTTTTTGAGAATAAATTTGACTTTCAAATTGAAACAGTGCAGCAAAACAACAAAATCATAGGACTGGCCATAGTGAATTACATAATTATTCCTTTTCTTCTTAAAATAAAACAAAACTCTTACCAAACACAAAATTCTATTTACTTAACTTTTACACAATAAACTTCTCTATTTTAATGCAACACATTATCCTCCATTTTCGCACACCAAAGATCCAGGATATAGGGAGTTATTATTAGGAAAGGAAGCAGGAGTGAAGAGTTGTCCAAATCAACCCCTCATAAGGCTTCTGAATTAGGAGTACTTGAGATCAAACAGGACACAAATTAAGAAAAAGAATAGCTAAACTCAAGAAGCAAAAGGATCATAGAATAGACATCAGTATCACAAATGAGGACATCAAGAAACTCATAGATTTGTGTAGACAGCATGTGGAAGTGGCAGCAATACTTCTGGTAGGCAGTAGAAGGATACCCCTTTTTATTAGGCATCAAAGGCATAGTGTGTCACTTTTATCAAAATAATGGGACAGCGAGTCAAAAAAGAAAGTAACTCTGGATACCATAGGCTAATTGAATAAAATTGCTTAGATTCCTAAGACTTCACTGTAGAGTTTTATTTTAGGGGATAAGGGAGGAGATGGCAATAGTGGTCGTGAATCTCCACAGACAATGGAAGGCAGAAATTAATAGGACTCTGTGACTGTTAGTACGGTGCACATTTTTTTCTGACCAATCTTTCCTGTCTCTAATTTCTCTCCCAGGTTTGGTGCTCTGGAAAATACAGTTACAAATGTAAAATGCCTGTCTCATGGTAAACATGCTCACAAAGTGGTATAATGATTATGACCTCATTTGGTAGGTATCATGATCACCCTCATACTTACCTTTTGGCCCTGGTCACTCTTATTTTGGGGAGGATCCGGGGAGATCTTCAAAGGACTGTCCATTGCCTTTATAAGCACCCATCAAGATAACAGTTTTCAAGTTTTTAGATAGCATTTCAGAATAATACATTTCTTCCTGAATCTGAACATCACCATCTCAGTGAGAAAGTATCCAGTGCAGTAGTTCCATTAGGACACACAGCTAAAAATAACTTTGGTCACAATAATTTCATGTTACTGTTCATTAATGAGAGACAGTATTTATTGTATGAAACATTATACCAGAAATCAGGAAACTTGCACTCCAGAACATGTTTTACTTATTGCCCTCAAAACATGATGCCCACTTAAATTTCCTGCCCTTTCTCTCTAAAATAATCATACTGATTTTACTAAGGGATTATGTGGAATAATAATTATTCATTATTTACAAAATAGAAGGTGTAGAATAAAGGGAAGACAGCAATTATAACATAAGTAGCCATGGTTACAATGGTATTCATAGAGGTTAAAGTAGAAAAAAATCATTTAAAAATGTGACATTTAATAAATGCGTTTTAGTGAAATGTATAACTCAAGTAAGTAAATGAAAGGGAAATCCATTATATTAAATCTCCAAATTATTTTTAATACATTTGGCTTTGACTACCTTTTGAATCCAATTATTTTTTACTTTCTTAAGTATTTTCCACTGCCAAAGGCCTCTGATTTGTTGCATTCATTAAAATATAAGAGTCTTGTTCAACAGATGAGTGATATACTTGAGTTTATAAATTAACATATTTATTTTGTTGGAAAGTACATTTGATTTTTACAAGTTCTGTAGGTTAAAGTGACAATGGTGTTACCACAGCAGTAATTTCTATTTTCTAAAAACAGTAGTTTCTGTGCTTGGTAATCCTTCACATGTAAGTGATTTGAATATAGAAGAAAATTAAATACAATGAGGTGAGTAGAAATTAACCACTCTTTGTACAAATTCAGCAATTTTTTGAAGATTTCATATCATATATATGGCTGATAAACATTATTTTCATTAATTTAATACAAAATTTTATAGAAAAGTTGAGGAATATAGATAATATTAACGAAAGACTTCTATTTAATAAGAAATAATCTTTATTATTTTGCAAATCCCCTTCCTTTGTTTTTTAACTTTGTCTCTTTCTATCTCTCTTTTTATCTCTCTCTCAGTGTACATTTACATTTATCATTTAAATCATACTGAATTAAGATGACATATTTGTTTACAAATGATTTAATAATGTCATATCCATTTATTATATGACTGTACTAAAATTTACTTAAGGGTTCTTTTATTGTTAGACTTTAAGAATACTTCATATATAATCATGAACTTTTACATGCATCATTAGATGTTGCTTTATGATGAAAACCTAAAGATCTCACTATTGTGACATGCAGGATTGAACGTTTTTAGGGCTCTTGATACATAGGGTCAAATTTTTCTTTAAACCTTGCACATTAATTTGAACTTTCACCAATAAATTAAGAGCACATATTTTCCAGAAATGGTTCTCTATGAAAGAGAACCATTTTTTTTTTCTCTTCGGGATTTGGTTAGGAAAAGAGGGAAAACCCAATATTTTTTTTTTCAAATTTTTTTGAATCTTAGTAAAAATGGATATTTCTTCATATATTCAAACGTACTTTTTTCATGTTAGCTAATATCAAATATTTTCATTAAAGTAAATCACTTCTAATTGATTGTCAATTTATGGATGCTTGATTTACCTACTGTGATATTTGTCTATTTTTTACTGTACTACTTTAAAAAGGCAATTGAGGTTAACAGTTCAACTGTTAATTCTGCCATTGTATATACTTATTTTTAATTCAGATTATTGTTTATACTTAAATTTCTAGATTATTTTAATGGATAGAAATTAGAAACTTTTGGTAGTAAATTTTATATACTTCCTTGAAGATTTTTTGCCTACCTCAGGCTTAGAAAGTCCTTCCTCACTGCAAGATTGTGTGCATATTCTTTTGTTTAATTTGCACATTTATGTTTTAATTTTTACATTTTAAGTTTTCTCCATCTGTACTTAAGTTTTTGTAACAGTGCTTTTTCTGTATGGCTAGTCAATTGTCCCCAAATTTATATGGATCCTTTCTATTGAGTGATATAATCATTTTTACCAAATATAGTAACTAGTACTTCATAAAGGTATTTTAAAACTTAGAACATCTTTTTTTTTTTTTCATTTTATTGTGCTGGGATACATCTGTTTATTTAATCTTTAAAACAAACCTATGAGCCAGTTACCATTATCTTTTTATTTTTATTTTTTATTTCAGCATATAAGTTTAGGTTACATATATTGCCTTTGCCCCACCTGAGTCAGAGCTTCAAGCTTATCCATCCCCCAGGTGGTGAGCACCGCACCCATTAGGTGTGAATACACTCATCCCCTCCAACCCCTCCCACCTGCCCGACACCCGATGAATGTTATTACTATATGTGCACTTAAATGTTGATCAGTTAATACAAATTTTATGGTGAGCACATGGGGTGCTTGTTTTTTCATTCTTGGAATACTTTGAAGAATGGGCTCCAGCTCTATTGAGGATAATGCAAGAGATGCTAGATCACCGTTGTTTTTTTGTGGCTGAGTAGTACTCGATGGTATACATATACCATATTTTATTAATGCACTCATGTATTGCTGGGCACATGGGTTGTTTCCGCATCTTTGCAATTATGAATTGTGCTACTATAAACTTACTGAGAAAATACTAACCTTAGAAAATACTTAGCCCATTCTTCAAAGTGAAGTATCTCAAGAATGGAAAAACAAGCACCACATGTACTCACCATAAAATTGGCATTATTTGATCGGCGCTTATATGCACATATAGTAGTAACATTCTTCAGGTGTCAGGCAGGTGGGAGGAGGGAAGGGATATATTCACACCTAATGGGTGCAGTGCACACTGTCTTGGTGATGGACACACTTGTAGCTCTGACTCGGCCAGGGCAAAGGCAATATATATAACCTAAACATTTGTACCCCTGTAAAATGCTGAAATATTAAATAAATAAACGAACATAGCAAGAAGTGGACGAGAAAATTTCAAAATGGGACACTGAAAAACAAAGCACTGGCTACAAAATTGCTGTAGTCAAGATCACCCATGATATGCCATTGTCATGGTTCTTTATCTTACTGGACTGGGCATCATTAATTATTGTTGGAAACTCTCTTTTAAAACTTTCTCAGTTTGGTTTCAATGATAACTCTCTCTCATTGATTTCCTCCCACTCAGTGTTCTCTCTCAATTTCTTCTCATGTCTCTTTCTTATTACTTAATCTATAAATATGTAAATTCTCAGAGCTTTGTTTTTGGCCTCTTTTCTCTTACTTTCATACTCTGATTCGTTATGACCATTTGGCTACATAGTTTTAAGTGTGCTCACAGCTCCCCTTCTCTGTAGCATGGCTCCGGAATCCTTCTGCCATAACTTCTTTCCAGAAATCTGAACACATATATTGAATTATTGCCCTCCTTTGTTCTCTCTGGAGCTGATTAATAATGATCTTAAACTGAACACGTCCTAAACAATATCCTTGTCTCTTCCTAGCCAAGTCCTCTCACTTCGTAATCTATGCTATCTCAGTAAATGACCACATCCTTCACTTAGTTGCACCAGCTGATTCTTCTCCTCTTCCTGCCACTTACACACAACCAGCCTATTACAAGTCTTTTTCACCCTACTGACTCATTCTTCACACACAAAGTTTATTTCACAAATAAACAAAAACTCTTTTGGAGTAAAGAGGAAACTAAATGGGATAGACTGACTCACTGAAGTTGTAAAAGCTGTTCCCAAAGTAATATCGCTTAATATTCTTTTACTTCTTGTATCTATCAGTTACTTTTCTCTCGAGACATATTATTACCTTTCCCCACAGGATATCAATATCAATTTTTAAGTATATTGTGACTGAAAAAATATTTTTTAAAATATATTCTAACCATATATTAAGATCCTTTCCTCTTAGTAATCAGGAAACAAACTTTTAATTTAATTGCAATGTCTGTTTCTGGATTTATTAGTTGTAAGTATTATAGTAGAGAGCCACACAAACTAGCTTAATAATTTCAGGAAAAAAATAATTTCCCAATTTGAAATTATTATAAGAACCTGGGAGTGGCTCAGAAAACTGAGTCTGATTTTGCAGCTTTGTTTCAAGGCTAGTTAGACCCAGACACCAGATTATACCAGAATCAAATAATTTCTCTTGCTTTCTTGCTACTCTAGGACTCTCCCACCCTCACCCCATATTTCCTTTCTGCTGATGCGTGGATTCTCAGCCCTGCTTCATAGTACACAGTGTTTTTCTTTTCCCTCCCTCTCTGCAGACTGGCTTTCCTTGCATCCCCATGCAAAAGGCAGAAATCATCATACAAACAATCTTGGCAACACTTTCAAAGCAAAGACCAAACAGACAGTGTCTTTTTTTTTTTTTTTTTTTGAGACAGAGTCTCACTCTGTTGCCCGGGCTAGAGTGCCGTGGCATCAGCCTAGCTCACAGCAACCTCAAACTCCTGGGCTCAAGTGATCCTCCTGCCTCAGCCTCCCGAGTAGCTGGGACTACAGGCATGCGCCACCATGCCCAGCTAATTTTTTCTATATATATTTAGTTGGCCAATTAATTTCTTTCTATTATTAGTAGAGACGGGGTCTCGCTCTTGCTCAGGCTGATTTCGAACTCCTGACCTTGAGCAATCCACCCGCCTTGGCCTCCCAGAGTGTTAGGATTACAGGCGTGAGCCACCACGCCTGGCCAAAATCTGTGTATTTATTGCTTGACTATTCACACTTGTTCTTTTTTAATAAATGAACTTTTTTCTCCATTGTAAGAAAAGAAATCACAGATTAGTGTTTATTAGTATACATTTATTTAGTACAAGTTTCTTCTAGTTTGAGAACTCTAAAACTTAAATTTGTAATTGGATAATGGATATTATAATCGCAGCTGCAGCTTTTTATTTCTGTTTTATTTTGATTACATACTGTTGAGAAAATCCATTTTCTACAGATAACTTCTATTCCCAAGTATACTTTTACATGAGCAGCTATGTGCAAACCTAATGTTTGTTTTTGGTTTGTTTTTTTTTTTTTTTTTGAGACGGGATCTCACTAGATTGAACTCTTGGGCTCAAGCAATCCTCCTACCTCAGCCTCCCGAGTAGCTGGGATTACAGGTGTGAGCCACCTTGGCCGGCCAAACTGAGTTATAGAAAAGTGCAGTGCAGAGCTGCAGCCTTCCTAATCAATGACATGTTTATAAGAAGTTGAGATATGTGGAAAGAGCTGGCAGGAGAAACTTCATTCCTAGGTCTGCGTAAAATCAAGGTGGCCTGGCAGTTATTGCAACTGATGTGTTTGCACTTGATTTTTAACACATGTGAGTGTGTATGCTGTTTTTCATTAACAGATGTGACAGACATTGTCACTGCTTTTCAAATATAAAGAATATTTCGAAAACGGAATGCAAGCCAAACATTTATGGAACCCCAAAGCACCTCTGAGAGACCCTGGGATCCCACTGATGAAGCCTATGCTAATTTAAGAACATCTGGGTTAGGAGATTACCAGTGTTACACTGTATTGTTTTGTTTTTCTTCCTAAACAGTTTAAGCAAATGTATTTAGCAAAATTATTTTGAGTCATCTGAATCCATGCTTTGGCTTTTCTAAACAATCATGTTTAGTTTTTTGTGCTTTAAGTTCCTATAATGAGGTACTTTGAGATGTCTTATATGATACTGAGCTGGTTACTTTTGGGCCATTCTGTGCTTGTAGAACTGAGAAGGATGAAGTATGATGAATGAATACAGTTGTTTCAGTTTAGGACGGGCTATAAGACTCTTTTAAAAGAAGGATAATCGTATTGAGAAAAAGTAGAATTTAATTTACATAAACTGTTTTTTAAATAGCTTGCATACTAGCAGTCCATCTTTTCTTATACTATTATTAGATGTTTTGGTTCTAACAGTAGAGGGTCACCTAGATATTAATGATTTGTTTGAACAAAAGAAGGCACATGGCTGAATATCTCTGTTGGCAGATGTTTGAAGGTGGAATGAGAAGGGGCCAAAAGACTTGACTCAGTGTAGAAAAATCCCTGCATTTCATCCTATTCTATGAACATTTGTTAGGTGCTTACAATTTAAAAGTTGTTTTACCCAGTAAAGAACCAAGACTTCCAGTAAGTTTAATTGCTGAATTTCTGAGGAATTCTGTATTTCATTGTCCTCGTCCTCTTTTTTTAAAAAAAATGATTTTGGGGGGTCACCATCCAATTTTTAGCTAGGTGCCAAGGTTCCAAAGGGAGCAACAACATTACCTTAAAACTCTTGAAAAATTTTAAATGTTGGTAACAAATAGAATTTTTGGGTGCCAGACTGCACATATGATCTTTTACACAAAAATGCCTCTGACCCACAATCAGTAGTTCATGTTGAGTTATTTCTTCTATTAATGATAATGAATGATAGATGTACATTTATTAGGTGGTGACTGGAGCTAGGGGATGGCCTCTGTGGCTGTGAGAGTTACACCGTGAATAAAGTTAGTGGCCCATTCCTGATTGAACTAGTGACCTTGATCTTACTAACACCTGCTCTAGGGAAAGATTAAAGGGAGGCTGCTGCCTGCAGCCTTTTGCTGTCGGGGTAGGCACTACAAAGATCACCCACTTACAGGTCTGGAGATGTGTATATTTTGAAATTAAAAAATGATTAAGGGAATTCTTTCATAAATTTTATTTGGGAGCCTTGAATTTAACTTTACCATGGTAGACCAAGTGGTTGTTTTGGTGGGCTTGTGTTAAAGACATTATTAAATATTGTCTTTAATTGCTTACTGTGTTAAAGTGGGTTTTTTGGTGTGTACCAATTTAATAAAAATGTATTACTTGTATTTGTCAGCCTTTGGACCATTGTAGGATAATCATTGGAGATATTTGCTGCTTGTTTGTCTTATAAATGTCTTTTCTAAAAATTTGATTCCTGGGTTACTTTTAGGTGACTGAAATCATACAAGGGCAGAAGGAGTAAGGAAATACATTAAAATATGACTTTAATTAAAAGGAAATTTCCTAAGAAATGAGAAATGAATAGATTATGGAATATTCCTAAAATATTCCCCAGATCTTTTTTAATGCTGAGAAATATTTATTTTATAGTATTTTCCTTATGATTAATATTCCATAAATGTGATTAATGGAGGGAGGGGTGTTTTGTAAAAGCCCACAAAAAATTTAAAAATACTTTTATATAACATGGGTAGTTTTAATCTCATTTAATTTTGGTTTTGGTGTGCTTGCATTAAATACATTAAATATTGCAAATATTTGCCTTTTTAGGAAATTAAAATTTGGTAAGATCTTTACTAGTCTGCTTTTCTCTATTTATTTCCCGAGTTAGTTTATTGTTATTCTTGTGCCATACTTTTAAATCATTTGAATGATTTAGTTTAGCTTTACGTCTCAAATTCTGTTCTTGGAAGTAGCTGCTTCAAATGTTATAGTTTGCTTATGTGCATTGTAATTTATAATTCTTTATAAAACTCCACTGGCTATGGTCACCACTTCTTTTGGTGATCCACAGTGGGTCAGTCCTTTATGTTAGACATCTTCAGGTACATTGTCTATTCAATCTTCCCCACAGTACTTTGAAGATAAACAATGATATTCCTGTGTTTTTCATATGAGGAAAATAGAGGGCAGAGGAGATACCAAATTTATTTGCGAAATATTATTTATATACCAAACAATAATTGAACTCCTGCTGTATGCCAGGCACCATTCCAAGTGCTGGTTATTGAATAAAGAAGATAAAAGCTCAGGGATCAAAGAAATCACAATAGTGATAGTGGGGTTCAAACTTATAGCTGTTTGATTCTAAAATGCCTGTTGTGTTTTCAAATTGAAATTGGAGCTTTTATTTGAAAATGCTTTTGACTTGTTTTGCTTTTCTTGTCTTTGAGGTAACTCTTGCATGTGTAAATCACATTTCTAATAATTTAATTTTGATATCAAGATGATTTTCACAATGAAAATTGAAATAATGTAAAACAAGGTGACTTGTTTTAAACTTTTCTTGCTATATTGAGGTGATGGGGCACTTCAGATAACAAGAAGGATTGATTAGAAAATATTGGAACAGGGAAACAAAAATGGCTTCTAGATCTCAGCCCCCTTAAATAGAAGTGGGCGTAGGGGAGAGTGATTGAAAGACCGGAGGTCTTAAGCCAGAAGTGTACCAGACTCAAGGGAAACAATTGTGGTTTAGATGGAGGAGGAAAAAGAAAATAGATTTGATTTAAATTTAAAGCACTATTCAGTGGGCCCCATTATGAAGTCACAGAATACACTATGGACGGGCTTGTCGGTCAGCCTCACCTCTGTGGAGGACAATTTGACAATATTAAGATCCTTAAATAAATTGGTGTCCTTTGATCCTAGAATTCTATTTCTTGGAATTTATTTTCTGGAATAAAACATGAGATGTGCAAAATATATATGTGTGTGTGTATATATATCTCTCTTGCTATATTTCTTAAATGTCTAAAGATAGGAAATTGGTTAATTTATGGTATACATAAATGATAGATATGCTATGTGCAAAAATTACCGAAAAAAAATAAAGACTGGGTAATAATCATTATATGTTAAGTGAAACCTCAGGACATAAAACTGTATGCACAGTATAACCTCAGTTTAATTTGTGTACATCAGAAGAATCAATGCAAATATAACTCAGAATGTTAATGATAGTTATAATGGGTGGTACAATTATGGGTAGTTTGGGTTTTCTTCTATATGGTTGTCTGGGTAAGGATCTGAAGGGTAACTCTTTCCTTTGGAACAATTTGCATGGACCTAAAAAGCTATTCTCCTTGAATTCCATCCCACCCTTCCCTGTTTTCTTTTCAAATTCAGGCTGTATAATTGAAGTTGCTTTTAAAAGTCTGATATTTGGATAAGTGGAGTGTGTCCTAATTAGGAGATCTCTTTTTCATGATAATGTTTTGAGAGTTAACGTATCTTACCTTTAGAGCTGTGTGTTTAACTTGTTTAGAGCAGCATGTTAGTTGAGGCCGTAGTTATAGGTTCAGTTTCCATGAAGGTCATCCAGCTTTCGCTTGTTTCATATCCAGACACCCTTAAATTGGGCTAGGCATATTACAAATGAAATATAATATTTCTTATTTGCCATTTTAATGCCTAACTTTGTAGAAATGTTTGGTCTGTATTTTAAGGGGAACTGGGCAAGGCACAGAGGGTGCTATATGTGGCTAAATCAGTATCAATTCATGATCAGAAAAAGTGCTCAAGGACCGTGGATTACTGAGTATTAAATAGCTCTTTGCTTTATCCTTGTGTAAAGATAGCCCTTTTTTTTCATTTTTAAATTGTCTAATTTAAATACCTTATTATGACTAAGAAAATTATCTTAACGTGACTTTTAAGAGAGTAATAAAAAGAAAATACTGTAAGAATATTTTGGGGCTTTAAAAATGTCAGTTTTGAAGGCTGTACAGTAATATGGAAGTTTTTCCTGGAATACGTTTTAAGAAGCAAAACACTATGTAGAAGTGTGACCTTTTTTTTCCTTTTTGTTAATTCATTAGACCATTAGTACACACATATGAGGCAAGAACTCTAAATCTTTTTGCCTTCTGGTAAACTAACTATTGGCTTTATATGACTAAATTCTAAAGAGATAAAGAATTTTAATGGTAAAATGGGTTATTATGAGAATTGATGTTAACAAGTAAAAAACGAAAGCAAAGTTTGGGTAGAAATTCAGTTGTAGTTAGTAAGTATTTGATGTTGTGATGTTACTGAACTGAAGTAGCTGGATTTGTAATTAGTTCCTATTAAAATGATTAAGGTCTGATGGGTACTGCAGTAAATTCAGTATTTATTTACTGTTTGATTTTTATGTTTTCTTATAGGTGATTGGTCTGTTGGACGTTTTTACACCTGCAAGGTCTCTGGAGGAATTCAATGACGTGTGAGTCAGTCTTTTGCATTTGCCTTCCTGAGCTAGAGGATGAAGATTAGCAGCCTGTTTATATTCCTGAACCATTTAGCAGTATATAGATTTCAAAAGATTCTTTATTCCTATTGTCCAACTCTTGGGGGTGAGGATGGATAAGGAAGATGTATATTGTGGATGGTACATGTTAGTATTTCCATCATTTCAGGCACATTATACCCCATTTGAAGTCAGTGTTGAGTCCCTACAAGAGTTCCATGGGGAAGAGAGTAGAGGGAGTTTTGACCATGGTTTTCTTCTCCACCCTATGCATGTGGGAAATGATGCTAGAACTACATGCTGATCCTAGAAGTATTAGATAGATTTTTGCACTAGGACAAGCAGTGAACCCTATATGTTGAGAAAGGCTTCTTCTCAGAGCTTTGTGACCATCTCTCTATTGGTTTAGCCTGGGGTTTTTAGGATCCAGCAGTTGGGGCCTAGGGAAAATGAAACGGGGAAGGAGAGAAAACTACTACAAGGGTATGTTATTGAGTTGGTTACCACTGTGGGCAACTGGACTGAAAGCTGCCGAGATCTAAGAAGCTGTACAGAATGCACCTTGGATGGGAAGCATTTATCCACTGGCTCATGATCCCATTGGGATCGTGCCCCATGGGTCATTGATGCCCAGGTTGCACATGTGTGAGTGCAAGACGTATTCCAGCAGGTGTTTCTGTGCATGTATGAGCCCTCTACTATAGTAGCTTTTTTAATGCCTAAGTAACACAGCTCCCCCTGTTCCTAATTCACAGATACACTGTAGCATAAAAGAGAAAGAGCACTGTAAATACAGAGTTGTACATTTGGTTCCGTTGAAGTTTTCTCATTCCAAGTGGAAAGGGTTATTACTGTTATGAAAGAAAGAAGGGCTTTTGTATATCATCGATGTTCTTCCTTAACCTCCACTCCTCATTGTCCCCAGTGATGAACCTAACCAGTTCCTCCCCACCCTTATCCTGGCTTTAGTTTCTGTCATCCTTATCCTGTGCTGAGGACAAACACCATTTGCTCCTTTCTTACAGAACACTCAGGGGGATATGTTTGAGCTTGTATGTTCTGTCTAAGGAAGGGGGAGGGAAGAAATAAATGAAGAAACTAAAACGAAAAGAGAGGGAGAAAGGTAGCAAAGACGTCTCCCTACCGTTTGAATTTAGTTGAAACGTGGTATGGCTGAGAGTGGAAGTTGAGAAAGGAGATTTGGTCCAAGTACAAGAACTACTTAGCCACATTGACCTTGATCTTGCTAATGAAAGTTTAAGAAACAAGCAAAGGAAAAACAGGCAATGGCTAAGAACAGCTGTGCTTCCTGCAGTCCTGCTTGGTACTAGAAAGTGGAGGCTTGCAGATTACTGGATGCTACCCAGGGGCATGTGTGTTATAAGTTGTGGAGCCTTACTATAGGCTATGCTTGGAAAAGAGAATACTGCAGAATGATGGTTCTTGATACACAAAGCCATTTCTTCCTAAATGTAGAAGAAATGCCAAAATAACGTGTTTGTGAATAACTTTGGAAAACATTTGAATTAAGTCTGAGCTATATCCCAAAATTTTAGGTATAATGAAGATGGATCTATTTAACAAAGGAATCGATGATTTGCCTACTTGGGCAAATGCTGTATTTGGCTTAATTGGGAATTCTGGAACTGGATTACAAACCTATTTTTCCTATGTGAAAAAGGCCTTAGTTAAGGCTAGTGTCTGTTTAAAAGGTCAAGTGTTATTGACTGTAGTGCCTTTGGCTCTTTTATTCATATGAAGACCCACCGACTACAAGTCTACCTACAGAACTAAAGTTGCATTTATTTCTTCATTCATTCGTTCAACAAATACAGTGGCTGTTGAGCAGGAATCTGTTCTTTCTACTTAACTCTAGCTGGTTTAATTTTTAATAAATAAGAACTGAGTTCATCTCTTGGAAGCCAATCTCAGTACTATATGTTGAATATTACTGAGTACAGAACACCCAGCAGAGTGTTAGAACGGGCTCAGAATAATTGGAAACAATTTGTCATTGTGCTAACATCATAGAGTATACTTCCACAAACCTAAATGGGATATCCTACCACATGCCTAGGCTGTGTGGTACAGCCTATTGCTCCTAGACTACAAACCGATACAGCATGTTACTATACTGAATACTGTAGGCAATTGTAACACAATGGTAAGTATGCATGCATTATGTGTGTCTATGTATGCTGCAAATATTTAGTTACAAATAGAAATGCAAAAATCTTAAATAACCAGTGTTCGAACCTAACCCCAGAGCAAGCTGCAACTTAGTGCTACTATAGGAATGCCTTAACTATAGTGTTTCTTTGATCAAGCTTTGTAGGCGATGAAGAATTTTTAGACTCTTCCTGGGAACTATTTCCGCAAATTTCAGGGAAACTGAATGGTCATGGGTTAAGTGGAAATTAGTTTTCTGACACTTTTTTCTTTATTTTACAACTTCCCATCCTGGGTTTCTTAACACTGAATTACTTATCTCTGTTTCATTCTTAAAGAAGGAAATGGAAGTGGGGTTTTGGATTCTTCTGTGATCTAGCAGGAGACCTACAACAACTGGGTCAGTCAGCAGCCTTTGTTTTAATGAAAGCCAATGGGCTTTCACCTAGCTTAGCCTTCCATTTACTAACAATGACTGTTCAACTAAGTTTCACCTTTTATTTCAATATAAAAGGAGTTGAAGACACTAAATTGGTAACAAGAATTTCTGAATTTACATTTTAACATGACTTTGTTTAATAAAATGAATCTCCACCCTATGCTAGTACAGTACTAGTCTCTGAGGAATACAACAGTAAATAAGATAAACATGATCCCTGGTTGTTGAGTTGAGACTCTTACTGGGAGAGAAGAACAATTTAAATGATCAAACAAAATACAACGTGGTAAGATCTGAGAAGTCCCGCCTGATTGGGTCCTGTGCACTCTCCCGTCCAGCCTCCCCCAGCCCTCTTTTCACACTCTCTCTTCATCCCAGTCCGTCACTCTGGCCTCTTGTTCTTCCGGGAGTACAAACAGCCACTTTCCCAATACGACCTTTGCGCTGGTTTCTGACGTGGACCTGGAACACTTTCCCCGCATACCCACGTGACTGGCTTCTTCGTTTCTCCAGGACTCCACTCAAGGCTTTTCTCATCGGAAGCTCTTTTTCCTTTATCACCGTAAGGGAAATAGTACCCGCACTGTCACCGTCTGCTCCTCACCCTGCTTTGTTCTTAGCAAACTTTGCCGTCATATATTTGCTATTGTCTGTCTTCTCCCTTTATTTGTAAGCTCTATTAGAACACGGAGTTTGTTTTCTTCTTCGCTAAGTTGGTGGTGCTTAGGACAGTAACATGCAGTCAATCGTTTGTTAAACAGGTGAACATAAGAATTGCCATGATAGGGCAGGTACATAGTGCTAAAATACCACACAGAATGGCCACCTAACCCAGACGTGGGATGTCTTCAGAGAAGGCTTTGCATAAAAAGAGGTGTGTACACTCAGCCCTTAAAGGACGAGTGTGAGTTGGGAAAGTGGAGAAAACGCAGGTTCACCCAAGGGCTGAGAGAGAGCTGAGGGCAGACGTGGCATGGTTGGTATGACTAGAGGGGTGTGTGTGGGGGGGGGCAGAGGATGAAGCTGGCATGGGAAGGGACTAGGTCACCTGGGACTATAAGCTAAGCCTTAAGGTGGTTGCCTGAGAGAAGAGTTCAAAGGGTACTGGACACTGAGGGTGGGATTGGAAAAAGGATGAAAGGTTTTACTTTTATGTGGGATGGACGTATTTACAACTGTCTTCCCCTGTCTCCCCACCCAAACACATTCCATAATGTGTGAGAAAAAGATTTCATTTTATCAGAGGCAGTTTTTCTCCTGGATCCTTAACGCTTTAGGACATGTTTTAGGTGAGCATCCTAGTTGAAAATCTGAAAAGAATTTAAGACTTTTCCAGGAACTTAAATTTATGTAATGATGCTTCTTGTGATTATAAATATCTGACTTTAATTTTCTTTTGGTTTCAATTCTTGCCAACATTACAACCGCATCCTTTGTTTAAAAACATGGCCTTATGCATGTGAGTGAAACTAAAAAAAAATGTGGGTGGGCAGCTCTATAATACTAACTTTCTTTTTTCAGTAGCATCTTACAGCATACAAAGGACTTTCACGTAGATTTTCTCCTTTAACACAACAAGCCTGTGGAATAGATATTATTATCTCTAATTTTCAGATGAGGAAACTGAAGTAGAGAGTGGTGAACTTAATTGTATAATATCACACATAAAATTGCATCTCTCGGGTATTTTGACTCTAAATCTGTTTCTCATCACATTTTTCTTGCTCCAAGGCTATGATTATTATTTGAAAGTCTGCTAACCCTTCCTATTGAGTAAATACTGTGTTAGGTGCTATGTAAGATGCCAAAACTAAAGGCCTGCCTCTGTCTTCCAGTTGCATATAGTCTTATTAAAGAGAGAAAACATAAATGCTTACCCAGAATAACTAAAGAACCGAGTCCAATCTGTAATGTCTAGACAACATACAGGGGCCGAGTGAACTCAGAATACTGGAGAAACTTAGTGGAGGAAAGCCTCTAAAGAAGGTAGTAACTGTGTCCAGAGGAACAGATAGGGATGGGATGTGGAGGTTATTTATTCCAGATGGTCAAAGAGTGAAGAAAATGTATAAAGAGTATAGAAAAGAGGTTTATATGGAATGGAGAGTATTAAATGAATAGGTAGCCACTGATTCTTCTTTTATATGTGGATAAAAATAGTACATTAATGAATTCTGGGTTTTTGGTGTGTGTATGTATGTATAGGGTTGTTTCCCTAATTTAGCCAACAGACACTATCTGCTTGGAAATAATGCCTTCCACCATCTCTGAAAGAAATACTCAGCCCAGTTGTTTGGGTTGACAGAAGTCTTTCTTTTTTGTGATGCTAGGATGAGTGCTCAAGATAGAGAATACGGGAAGAGATACGGTCTTGGAGAAAGACCGTGAATGAGAGTTAACTGTATTAACACTTATGTTCATAATTTATTTTCTTGTCAGAGAGGTGTGCTGAAATGGGGATGGATGGGTGGTGAAGCTCCTTGTCGATGTCTTCACAGACGCATGTTTGAAATCTAAATAAATTACACATCATTTAAGAAAATGCCGTTTAGTTTTTGTCTGACATGATAAGATGCCACCTTTTTCTCAGATTATCTGATTAGAAAAGGGAAAGAAGCTCCAAGGCCTAGCTTAGAGTTTGAGTCCTTTAAGCCTGCGGTCCCCACCCCCCGGGCTGGGGACCACCTGAGCACTCCACCCACCCACTACACCCTATCCACCCACCCCCAGTCTGTGGAAAAATTGTCTTCCATGAAACCGGTCCCTGGTGCCAAAAAGGTTGGGGACTGCTGCTTTAGGCAATCTATCCCTAATTCATTCCTTCTTAAGTCTGTGCTGGGGCCCTGTCCTGTGTGTTCTCCAGCATCCTGGTGTCCCCTTTTATATCTGATCATGCTGTGTTGTGATTATATATTCACGTATGTCTTGCTGTCATCTAAATGCTGCATCTGTCTTTTCCACAGCATCCTCCGTGCCCGACAATAAATATTTGTTGATGGAGTGATAGAATGACCTTGTACTATCACTGTTTATAACTGGTCGATGAGTTCTTTGATAGAATGTTCCATGCTCTCTCTCTTGACTAGCTTTTTGTTTTCATCCTGTAATATGGTAAAATGTTGAGTCTAGTTTGGTTGATGCAAGCCATGCTGAGGGCACCTTTTAGTAATCTTTGCTTCAAGTGAGAATAGTTTATTGTGAAATAAGCTTGCTAAGCTGCCTGCTTGGCTGCTGAATCCTTCTTCTACCCCTTACATCAGAACAATCTGGTCTGCTTACTAGGTAAGATCTTTGGCATGCACATTTCAATAAAATGTGCCCTTGCCTTGTCTTACTAGTAGTGCTATCTGAGTTGTCCTGAGTCATTCAGTTCAGTTCAGCATTGAGTGCCCACTAGCCGTCACACACTGTTCTAGGTGCTTTAAATACTACAGGGGACCCAAAAATTACCCTGTCTTCCATGAACACTGTACAGGTAGATAACAATAAACAACAAGCATACAAAAAAGGAAACTATATAGTATGTTAGCAGGCAGTAATGCTAGAGAGGAAAAGAAAAAGTACAACAGGGAAGAAGAATTAGGAGTACAAGGGTAGGGGGAAAGATGGAATTTTAAATGGAGTGGTAAGGATAGGCCTCATTGAGAAGATGAATTTTGAGCAAAAATTTGAAGGAATAGAGGAATTAGATGCACGGATATCTAAAGGAGGAGCATTACGGGCAGAAGGAACAGTCAGTGCAAAGGTCCTGAGGCAGAAGGTCTGCATGCTGTATTGGAACTAGAGCAGTGAGGCCATTGTGGAGCTGAGTAAGAACAGGGGAGAGAGAATAGTAGATGATAAAGTCAGAGCAATAATTGGGAACAGGGCACTGGATTATATAGGGCTTTATTGGCCATTAAAAAGATTTTTATATTTTACTCTGAGTGAAATAAGGAGCCTTTTGGGGAAAGAAATGACATGCTTTGATGTTTACTTTTAAAGAATCACTCTGTCTCCTGTGTTAAGAATAGTCTGTAATATGTCCCAAGGATCACTGGATAAGCTGTAGAAGCTTGTGGTTACAAATTGTGATTGTTTTAAATACCCTGTTTAAATATGGAAGAAATACATTTTGCCTTTTGATAATTGCTTTGAATATGGCTGATAGTAGTAGAGATGCTAACCTACAGATACAGAAGAAATTTTTTTCTACATAGGTTCTTTCTGATTGTCTTCTGTTTTAAGAAGCAGGAAGTGTGTGTGTGGGGGGGGTCTTGACAACTGGGTATTGTCCAAGAAGTTCTTAATAAATGAAGCTCTAGAATAGGGCACTGTCTAGAGTACTGAAAACCACTTATTACAGAGTTCTGCCTTCTTGCCAGTATGGTATATCTTACTTACAGGAGTTACTTTGAGAAATGTCATTTATGCTCTTTGTATTTTGATTAAATTTAACTTCACAAGAAAAGTGAAAAAGATGTGAATCAGACCATGAAATCATCTTTTCAGCCTTTAGTCCAATTGACTTAATTTCTTTTTAAAGATGGGAGAACTAGATAGCTTTCCAACTGTACTCATGTCAAATCTCCCTTATTTTAGGCATTATGTATGTTGACAATATTAGCTGTGTCTTTACTAAAATGTAATTAAATGTGCTTCCCAGAAACACGGTATAAATTTTGTGACTCCCCATTAATACCCCTTTGGGAATTGACTTATTTAAAAAATTTGCTTATCTGTGTTCCCAACCTCCGTCCTTTTCACTGTTTTTAGAAGTTGGTGTGTCTTCCATAAACAGGCAATAATTTTTAATGATGTTTGCTTTTGTCCCCTGATGCAAGACTTATTTTGGAAATCTTTCTATATGGGAGTAAGAATCTGACAATTGGTGCTCATGAATTGGTTTTTGGGCCTCATGGAAACACCGTGCAGTAATTAGGCTAGTTCCTGCAAGACATTTCTGGCATAAATAATGCCTTTCAGTTGGTTTCATTGTAGCCTAATAGCAATGCTTGATAGTTGTTACTCTATAGATTAATTAAATCTTACATACTTACATAATGTTTTGGCAGTCTCACTCTAACTCTGGAAAATTTTAGTGATAAAATGGATGTGATCGCTGATGGGGAAGGGGTTTGAGAGGAATTACACAGTGGTGGAATATTCTGACTGAAACCACGCTCTTTCCGTTAGGCTGTGCCATCAGTTGTGTTCTGGCTGTATAAGATTTCTTAAGATTTCTTCTATTTTTAGAAGTTGGTGTGTCTTCCATAAACAGGCAGTAATTTTTAACAATGCTTGCTTTGGTACTGGTAACCGTTCAAACACAACAGCTATACTTGAAATTGCCATGGTTTCATTAGTAATATTGCCTAATACCTTTGTGAATTAGCTCAGACATATTAGTTAGGACTTTTAGGTTTTATTTCAAGACAAATTATGTTTACTTCTTCTCCTTAACATGATTTAGAAAGGTTGAAAGAATAACTCTTTTATTATCCGATGTCATAAAATATAATTATTTGCAAAGCAGTCTTAAAAGACTGAAACTGGATTCCCTCTTCCTCGGCTTATGTGCCAATTTGGGGTTAAAAAATATGACTATGATTAAGACAAGATGTTGTTATGCTCTTGACAGCCAAAAAATTTCTTCTTCATTAGTTCAAGATTAACTTTGATAATAAGTATAATATTGGGAATTTAAGGAAATTTTCAGAGATAATGCTTCCCTGATGATTGTGTCATTTATAAAACTTTTTTAAAAGGTCATTCTTTTGATGTAAATTCTGTGTCAGCTGGAAGAGTTTTAGAACACAGTGTGTGCTGTGATTAAGATCTTAGTCTCTGAGGTCAGACAGTTTTAGATTCAACTCCTGACATTACTGCTCCTTTTTGATCTTGAGCAGGTTACTTATCCTTGTTCTGTTTCCTCGTCAATGAAATGGGACGGATTTACCTTGTAGAGTTGTTGGGAAGAGTATATGAGATAGGAACACAATAAACTGCTTTCCACGGTACATGGTGCAGAATAAGAACTCCCTGCCTTTGATTATGTTATATTGACATTGGAACATCGCTTAAATCCAAACTACCTTTACGGAAACATTTCAAAACGTCTAATTTACTCTTTAAATTACACTTAGAGTCCACCCTTTCCTCAAGGCAACATAAACATGCAAGTTTTAAAAATACAAAATGCTAAAAGCTTACTTAAAGATTACAACTAGGCTAAGTCCTGTTGGTCTTCAGAAATTGAGAACTGACCATGGCAGCCTTACATGGAAATTATGATAGAGAAAAAAATTTAATTCCTTTTGGAGGGAAGAAAGTAACAAATATAGTGTGTTGGCTCTGTGTGTGTGTGTATGTGTGTGTAAAGAGAAGTCACACACGTATTTATTCATATAGTACTTTAATAATAGATCTAAACTTACTGGCCTGCTTTCCCCCAAATTTATAAAAAATAAAAATAGAAATGAAATGAAATCAACATTCTTTATAGCTCAACTGATAAACATTATTACTCAACCTCAAGAATGGGGATGATTCTTAGTAGATGAAATCTACCCTAATTTTAAAAAAGTCAACCTTTTTAATACTGTTCTAGTTTTTATGTTTCCATGGCTGTGTAGTACAGTAATGAGTGGGCTAAGGCATTCTATCTAGAATGTCTGTGTTGAACCTGTTGGACTTGAATGTAATCCTTCTCTAATCTTAGCGTGTAAGGATGGGATTAATAGCCAGCACCACACCCATGAGGAGAAGTTCTGGAATGCCTCATCTTGCGTAGAGATAAAACATGTTCCTCCTTCCTTTAAGGTAAACACAGGAATATTGTCAATGAACAATATCCTTTTACCAGTCATTCTTGAAAAAAAAGAATTATAGTTTGAAAATCTAAAGATACTCCTGTTTTAGAACCTACAATGTGGAAGGTTTATATTAATAATGAGGTGAAAATACAACAGTGGATTTAAGAATACAAGATACTTTATTATGGCCATGCCCTAAGTTATACTGTATATTTCTCATGCAAGAATAACATTTTTTTTTAAGGTGGCATAAAAAAATAGAAAATATTTATTAGGTCAGAAAAACAAAAATCTTACCACAATTATTGTTATTGGAATTATAAAGTAAATGAACACATAACTTAAATTGTGTAACAGCAGTGATTTGTCGTTCAGGTTTGAGGTCAATAATACATTTATAATAGAACAAACTTTGGAAAGACAATGTCATAAAATTGTCTTATAACACTGTATGTTAAGTCATTAACATTTGAGGTAACAATAAAGATGGCAAAATTCTTTACTCCTACCATATCATCATGTGATTATCACACTTGTTATCTATCAAATTTTAGTTCGGAATTCAGTCCACTCATCAGATTCTACTATATTGCATAATGTCCAGTTTGGCAATCTTTGACTATGTTCTAAAACCAAACAAAAGCAAAAATACTTAGGAAAAATATATTTTTCTTTTTTCAAGAAAAATAAAGTTGGGTCTAAGCAGTTGATAGAATTTTCCTCAAAAATGTATTCTAAAGGAAATGTCAAAACATTTTCACCTTTAAAAACATTTGGACATGACTATAAATTTGTCGTTTTTGGTATACTCAATTATTTCTGAAAAAGTTTATTAAAATTATTAAGGAAATAAAATGTGGAAGGATCAAAGAAAACACTTGCAATAAAAGGAATCATTAACATTGGCTAAGCCACTAGGGATGAGTGTACTCCACATACTGTCGATAAAAATTATGGGACCCCACTAGTGCTTCCCATTACCACCACCGATGTTAAGTCCCACAACATCAAAAATGAAGAATTGATTCCATGTGCTGTCAATAATAGTCTGTTTGTGCTGATATGTTTATCAGCACAAAGACCCGTCTGCTGTTCAAAATCTTTTGCTACCAATCATCTATTATATTCTGCAACTGTTAGGGAATATCGTACAACAACATAACAAACAAAAGCCAAAAATGGGCATTGACATTAACAGTAGTTTACTAATTTTTCCCCTGCAAATCTCACATTTTCTGGTAATAAAGTTTTGCATGGAAGTTGGAATTCAAAAGGCCAATTTTATGTTTTATCTGAAATCTTATAAATACAGTACTTTCATGAAAAAAGTTGTCTAGTGACATAAATTGCTTCTGCATCAGTTCCACAAACAAGACAAGGACCTAAAACATCCAAACTGTTCACAGACAGAGTCCTGGTGGGAAGTAAACTTGTGATTTCAATACGGTCTTTAGCAGGATCAGTGAGCCAGGAACTTATGAGAGACTGGTGAACATTAGCTTGGTTACTAATGCTATGAGACAAAAAAGTACTAGTTCTTCCTGCTTGGTGAAAGAGTGATGACTTTTCAGGTACGTCTGTGGGGGCATTCCAGTGCCAGAGGGACCCATCTTCAGAACAAGTAAATAGATGATCCGGGTTGGATGGGTGAAAATGAACTTCCCACGTTTCAGCTTCATGAGTCTTCAGCAGAGAAAAGGGCATAGTACCTTGTCTAACATCCCAGATACTCAACATTCCATCCCGGCCACCAGTAGCTACAACATGCTGTTGATTGGGATGTCTGTCAACACAGTGGAGTGGCACCCGGTCACCAGTCAATGATAATGTCTGGGAAGGCTCATTTCCTTGTTGTCTGAAATCCCATATTTTTAACTGTCCAATTGAATTTACTGTAAGAATCTCAGGAGTTCGAAGGAAGGTCACAGCATGGAGTGTACTGCTATCTGCATTGTCTATAGTTCTCACAGCTTCCTTGTGATCAGCTCTGAAGAGATTTATTCGACCGTCCTCTCCAACCGTGACAATTTCTGGGTGGTTGCACACAATACCTGTACACGGTGCGCTGCTCTAGGAAGGACTGCCTGGACCTGTGTGGTAGTGAGCTGTTGTCCACTGCTGGTTGACTGACAGAGTCTGGTTATTTGGATGGTGAAGGAAAATTGTTACACATCCTGTTGATGAAGCAGCTACAATTCTTTCCTGATCAAAAACTATAAATCCATTACATCACCATGGTGTCTGATATCACACAATAATTTAGGGTCTCCTTCAAACCCTCCATCAGAGTCCAAGTTTCCAAAATCTCCAGCAGACCACAGTGAAACATAATTTTCCTCATTGTCCCAAGAGCCCGTAGCGAACGTCTCTGCGGTCTGCAGGCTCCCTGGAGGTACCGTCGCCAGCGGGTTTTGCTAATTTTCTGAGACACAAACTTAGCATAAATTTCCTCCATGCCGAAATCAACGTTAACAGGTACAGCCGCAAGAATAACATTTTTAAGAAAACTAATAATGACACATATGTCTTTCGAATCTCCATCTTTGCTTTTCTGTTTTCTTTTTTCTTGAGAGAACCTGAGAAAAGATACATCAAGTAGGAATGAATGTAGAAATTTTTAGAACAGATGGCAGGCAGTAAAGTTAGGATAATGTTGAAAATGAGGTTCCCCCCAGCCCCACAAATGAGTAGTTGAGCTTTTAGCCATCATTGTGGTATTTACTAGGTGGCCTTTCCTTTAAAAACTTTAAAAGCGTTATGAAGATATGAGCTTTTTTAGGGGTTCTGAATCATTGTATAACTTTTCATTAATTTCTAGGTATCTGGTGACCCATCTCATGGGGGCAGATCTGAACAACATTGTGAAATGTCAGAAGCTTACAGATGACCACGTTCAGTTCCTTATCTACCAAATTCTCCGAGGCCTAAAGGTACAGACAATACCACTGATATTTTGAGAAATGAATTCTCCCTTTTCCTCCATACGCCCTTTTTAAAAGGACTTAGAACAAACAAGCAAACAACTTACAGGAAATTCAAACACTCACAAAATCACAAGTAAAGATCACCGTACAATAAACCATCATGTTCACTTGGTGACCACAATTACCAGCATGTGGCCAATCATGTTTCTTTTGTATTTCCCAAGCCCTGAATTATGTTAAAGCAAAGCATCATATCGTACACCCATAGATACTTTAGTATGCAGATCTGAGAGATGAGGACTCTTCATTTTTATATCTAAAAATTAATAATTTCTGATATAATCTGAAACCTGGTCAGTGTAATGTTGAGATTTTTAAAAAATCCCTAAGGAAGGCTAATTTATTTGTGGGAGGGGCCAGTAAACAGTGTTTTAAAATTAAACCGTCTTTGATGTTCAGCAGCTTTGAGTCCTTATTGAGCTCCAGAGCACCAACAAGAAAATAGATTCAAATCTCAAGTGAGGGGAGTCGATGGCTGTGGAAATGATAGTTATGGTAAATGTACAGAATCGCTGCAGTTAATTGTTTTTTTCCCACTGTTAACACTAGCAGTTCTTATTGATTCATGACAATATGCAACAAATGTACAATATGACAGCGGGAGGTTGGAGACAACTTTCATTTAACTGGCTTTTTTCTCTTTCACAGTATATACATTCAGCTGACATAATTCACAGGGTATGTGTATCATGACTTTGATTAAATTATTTTGGGGAAATGGCGGGGAGGCGGAAGAATGGCATTTAGCCAAGATCCTAATAATGTGGACTTACTTTAGTCATTGAAATATTGATTGATTGCAACTTTGTTCTATATTTAGACTGATTAAAGAAAGAAGATGTCTAGTTCCTATTTAAGGCTGATTTGGACTAGATACTGCGTGTAGGATGGAGATTGTTGCCAGCTGGATGAAATCTTACTTTTATGTCTGGGTCCTCATTATTAATTGGGAGAGAATTATCATGCATCATAAAGTTGATCCTGTCCTCTCTGTGTTTGCTTCCTAGGACCTAAAACCTAGTAATCTAGCTGTGAACGAAGACTGTGAGCTGAAGGTAAAATGAAGGGACAGTAGTGATTCTTTGCTTCACCTTGAGATTTTATGTTTGACTAACTAGGCAAAGTTCTATAGGGAATAAATTTATATTTATAAGCCACGACTTTTTGTCTGAAAATTCACATTGTCCTTAGGAATGTCAGACTTTGAAATTTAAGCCATTTCTGAGTAAGCTGAGTGACACTGAAAGTGGCATCAGTTGTCTTGTTTTCATTTAAAAATAAAATTAGAAAATTAATATATTAATCACAGTAAAAAGAAAACTATAGTCTGAATGTCAAGTAAACAATCCTGAAGAGGTAATTAGTAGATTAAATAGATTCTTACGAGGAAAAATGACAGAAACCAACTCACTCAAAATAATTCAAATAAAAGATAAGTGAACTAATTGTCTGTAAAGCACAAGCAGCTCTGAAACTTTTTAAAATTTCATTCTTTTTGCTCAACTTAAAAAAAAAAACATAATTTACATCTGTGTAACCACCACATTTATGATAAAGAACATTTCCTTCACTTTAAAAACTTCCCTGTGCCCGTCCCTAGTCAGACCCTACCCTTCTACCCCTAATTCTGGCTCCAGGCAACTACCAGTCTGCTTCTCACACTATAGATTAGATTTCACTTTTCTGGAGTTTCATATAAAAGGAATCATACAATGTGTATTTTTTCTGTCTGGCTTTTTAAGTACAATGTTTTTCATTTGTATTGTGTATCAGTAGTATCTTCCTTTTTATTGCTGAGTGGTAGTATTACCAGAATTTGTTTACCTGTTGATGGACATTTGCTGCAGTTTGGGTTTGAGGCCGTGTGAAGCTGCCGTGAATGTTCATGTGCAAGCCTTTGTGTGGACATAGTTTTCATCGCTCTTGATTAAATACCTTAGGAGGGGCTTTTTTGTTTTGCTTTTTGTAGTTTTAAAGTTCTTGCTGTGTGTTTACCGTGTATTCTGTGCAGGGACCAAGAAATCTGTTCGTGAAAGTACTATATTGTTCTTTTTTATAAGGCAACAAAGCTTTTTTCCTGCCTGCTTTCTAAGTCTTAGCAGTTTGTTCCAGTGCCTGATTTCTCTTCTCTCCCTTAGATCCTGGACTTTGGACTGGCTCGGCATACAGATGATGAAATGACAGGCTACGTGGCCACTAGGTGGTACAGGGCTCCTGAGATCATGCTGAACTGGATGCATTACAACCAGACAGGTATTGCTTGCGTTGGCTATTTAGGACCCCGTTAATACCATGCTGGATGTATTTGGGATTCGCGCAAGTAGACATGGTGGGGGAGGAAACGTGGAGGAAATATCTTTTCTTCCCTCTATGAACCTTTTAGAACCTTCAAATAGAAAATATTTCTCTTGTTCAGATGGGGAAGTGGAATTTTTATACACAGCTTTCAAACTTTGTGATTTAGCAACTGGATTTTTATTTATTTAGATTTTCAACATATTCTCTAAGTACTTCTATCTGAAGACAATGGGTTCATAATCTTAACCCCTCAGTATTACTTGGATAATCCACCATTCTACCAATAAGAAACTTTTGCCACTTTTTGAACAGCTTATTTTTCTTAATTTAAGCGTGTTTTGACTTAATCCCACCTATGAATAGCCTTTTAGGAGGGAGCAGGGCTTACTTATTTTTATAAAAATGAGTGTGATTGTTGAGCTGCAGATGACTTAAAGATTCATTTGAGTATTTTACCCCTTGTTATGGTTCCATTTGTGGCCAAGTACAATAATAGTGACATTGCATGTGCTTTTATTTCTCTTTAATTTTGCCAGTTGATATTTGGTCAGTGGGATGCATAATGGCCGAGCTGTTGACTGGAAGAACATTGTTTCCTGGTACAGACCGTATCCTTTAAAAAGTTGTGGATTCTTGTTTCTTATTTGTATTCCAGTGTCCATGGATGTACACTACCTTTACTTATCTCTAGGGAAGGCTCCCGGTTACTTGCTTTGATAGTCCAGGTACGCATTATGAGGTCCTTCTTCTTGCTGAGTAGCCTGCCTTGCCAAGAAAGCAGCTTCAGTTTACTTTTTGTGAGTTGGAAAAATTCCTCATAAGCTGAAAAACACTTTAAATCTTTCATCTGTCATCTTTTTGCAGCGAGTCCCTTGTTACATTAATCTTCTCACAGCACTTCTGAGAACCAAGCATACTCATGAGAAGCTCCAGATCCCAATGACACGTTTAGTCTACTTGTGCAAGCACTTAATGAGCACAAGATACCCATTTATAAGTCAAGGGCATCTTGCTGTTAAGTTCATTTTATGTATTAAAAAGGCTATGTTTGGTCCTTGTAATGATGTACCTGCTGACTCTTGTTATGTTTGTTGTTTAACAACAACTAGTAAAAGCAAGAAGTGATAAGGTCACCCTGTCGTGTGCCTTTTTTTTCCCAGCACAACTTTATACTTGATTGCAGCCAAACCTTACTTTACTTCCAGACTTACTGTCTGGTTTACTGTATGGTTTATCGTAACCCCTTTATTTTAGCCCCTTTCCTATCTGCTGTATGCTTGTCTCATAGTTTAATAATAATGTCATCAAAATGTGGTTTGTTAGAACTCTCATCAGTTCCACTTGGGGAACATGTTTAGGTGAGGAGGAATGTTAAATTATGTGTCTAGAATTAGTTTGGGGGATTTTTGTAGAATTCAGCTGACTAGCCTTTGAAGGGTTTTCATTGGGCTTTTAGATATACCACAATTACTTCTGTTCTATCATACTTAGAGATCTAAAAACAGTTTTAGCCCCTTACCTAAACAGACTCATTGAGTTTATAAACCACAGTGTCAGTTCACTTGCTTATAGTTTGGGATATACTTTTATAGTTTGGGATGACTGTGATGTTCATGTTATCTATCCGTGTATTCTGTCTTCTGCTAGAGTGATTGTACTTTCCTTGTGAACTGAAAAACCTCTCTGAGGTAAAGCTGTTTGTTTCTCCCTGAATATTACTGGATTGATGATGAGTTCAGTCTCCCTATAGATAGCTCATTTTTTTACTTCCTGTCCCTGGATTTTAAGTTACTTTAATACCTAGTGTTTCTCTTTTGTCCTTTCATTCACCTTTTATCTGTTTCTTAGAAATTTGGCATATATATTACAGTCCAAGTTAAGAGAATTAGGGAAAATTTATGAATCCCCCTTTCCTCAGGTACCTATGTCACAGTCCCATCTTTGATTTTCCCTCTGGAGCAGATGCTATCCTGATACTATTCTCTGTTCTCCCTCCCCGTCCTCTTCTTGTTATCTGTATCTCCAGCTGTCATTCAGTCAGTCACAGACACACATGTCTCCATAGATACACAAAGTAGCAGAGAGAGACAGACAATATAGCTCACTGGTTAAGAGCACATACTCTGGGATCAGACTTCCTGGGTTTAGATCTTAGCTCTTTTACTTCCAGCTGTGTAACTTTAAGCGAGTTTCCTTCCTCTCCCCTCTCCCCTTTCCTCTCTCTCCTTCCCCTCTCCTTCCCCTCCCCTTCCCCTTCCCCTTCCCCTTCCCCTTCCCCTTCCCCTTCCCCTTCCCTTCCCTTCCCTTCCCCTTCCCTTCCCTTCCCTCTCCCCGTCCCTCCTCTCTCCTCCCCTCCCCTCCCCTCCCCTCTCCTCTCCCCTCCCCTCCTCCCCCCTCC
>CAUYRT010081167.1:0-32139 GCA_963574885.1 Lepilemur ruficaudatus | reverse complement strand
GGAACAGAGATGAGGCCAACTTCTCCCTCGCCACCGGCTTCGATGCAGAATTTGAAGATAGGCATCAGGGAATGGGGGGGTCTAAAGGAGAGGACCCCCAAAACTAATTCTTTACATCTCTAAGAACAGTTCCCTGTGGTGGCAAGTATGGACTGATCTCTCCCCTGTATCTCAAGCCCCGTCTCCTGCTACAAGGAGCAAAACAAGCCGAATCCACAGAGGGGCTCCTCATCTCCCCTCCTCACCAGGCCAGGCCCCCCACCACCTAGCCCCTCAGAACCTCATACATACTTACAGACAAAGATTCTCTTTAAACGATGACAAAATGAAAAGTAAAATATCAGCGACACAAAGAGAATGAGTCACAGACCTGAGAAAACAGCTGCATATGAAAGGATTAGACAATATATTAGAAGACATCCAAAGGATTTAGAATCCATTTCAGGTGCACTGGAAGAAAATCCCTCCAGTATTGGGAGAACGAGTTGAGGTGAAAACCTGGGCAATAAAGAGGTTCCATCCTCTTCTGGCTGCCTGATAAGGTTTTACCTTGAGGTTTATAATCTCTCTTCACCCCTTAACCATTTTCTAGGCTGATGCTTCTAGAAAGAAGAGAAAAGTGAAGTCCGGGGCCGCTTGCATCAGAATCACCTGAGGGACTTGTTGAAATGCGGTTTCCTGGGTCCCTAGTGATTCTTAGGCATTTTGAAGTCTGAGAACCACAGAACTAGGTACTTCATCATTCCTAAGTGGTTGCAGTACCCATGCTAAATCACTCGTTTAAACTGCTGTTTAAAATTTAAAGAAGACACTACAGGCTAAATTGATTCTTTTAGAAATTGTTAGATTCTAACAGCACTGATAGTGCAGTCACATTGTGACCCATTTTAAAGGATGTAAAATTTACACATGGAAGCCAGGAAGACCTTTTCGAAGCATAAATCTGATCAAGTCATTCCCTTGGGTAAAACACTTCAGTGACTTCCCATTGCTCTACTGATAAAGGCCCAGCCTTGTGGCTCTAATCCAGCTTCCTCCCCAGCCTCACCCAGGACTGCAGAGCTCCTGGCTCCAGGCACTCTGGCCTTCAGTTCCTGCAACATCCAAGGTCAGCCTTCACATACTAGGTGTCTGTCCCCAGTAGTATCCTTTCGCCCTCTTGCAAGACCCCTCTGACTATTAATCCCCCTGTCATGGGCCCTCCTAGCACCAGTGCCTTCCCACCACAGCCCTTAACACCGTTTAAACATCACATTTACTTGTGTGAGCCTTGATTAATTCCCATTTCCTCCACTGTGTATAAGCAGCTCACGACATCAACAACAGGTCTACTTTTTTTTTCTAGGACACAAATCTATTTTCTTCCAGGAAGGAGGCTCACCATTGTTTATGTATCACCTAGGACAGCGGTCCCAACCTTTTTGGCACCAGGGACCGGTTTCATGGAAGACAATTTTTCCACGGACTGGGGCCAGGGGTGGGGGTGTGGTGAGTGATGGGGAGCAGCTATAAATACAGTGAAGCTTCACCTGCCCACTGATCACCTCCTGCTGTGTGGCACGTTTCCTAACAGGCCACAGACGGGTACCAGTCCATGGCCAGAGGGCTGGGGACTGCAGACCTAGCATACCACATGGTACATAGCAGGAGCTCAATAAATATTTGTGAAGTAACAAATGAATTAAAGAGTATTTCCAAATCAAACACTGGAGGCAAATTCAGACTCGCAGCACAATTAGGAATTTAAAATACACTCTGATCCCTGTCCTGAAAGTTAAAAGCAGCAGCCAGCAGCTGAAGACTGAAGTCCTATGGTGCTGTCCCCTTCCCCGACACAAGATCCTAAATACCCTCTTTTGCGCTTATCCACTTCAAACAGATGGGCCGAATTCTTCATCATGTAATTTCTGGATTTTGAAAGGCAAGTGAAATTCAACATAAAAATTCCTATTATGCCATTTCTCTGGGCCTTATTCTTATCTGGTTATGAAAAATTACTCTTAGGGCAACCTGTTTGTTGTCTGAGAGACTATTTTGAAATAAAAACAAACCTGGGATTTTCACGTCTTATATTTCCGTACCCCCTCACGTGTCTTATTCCCAGGTCCAGGCACCACGCCCCAGCCTGTTTCATCACGCACTTTCATATGCTAGAACTGTTAGCGGCACATTTGAAAAGATTCAACATGGCCCCAGGCAAGTGGGCAATAATCACATTCCAATGTCCGCCGCAGTGGGACGATGTCTCATGGGGTACATGAAGGAAGAGCCATCGTGCCCTCTCCTCTCTGCCATCTTGTGGGCAGCGGCCACAGCTGGGGTTATGGTTTGTGCCCTGACTGTACTCGAGGCACACACACCTGAGGCGGCAAATCATTCCCCATCCTTCACCAAAGAGCACCAATTTGTGAAATTTATTTTTTTGCTTGAGTTGAAGCTGTTACATGGTATCATTGTATTGAGTGGGTCATGGTGAAGGACGCACCTTTTCTATATATTCTAAATTCCCTCATCTGTAAAATGGGTACAAGGTAAGTAACTATGTTTGAAATCACTTTTAAAGGGCTAGAATGATTATAATTCTCCAGTGATTTACTTTAAATTTGTATCTCATTATCTAAACCTTGTTATGGGTCTTTAAACACAGATTTAAGATTGGATTCTATTTTAATGTACACACCAATCCTGATATGTAGGAAAGATGCATGCTACACACAGGACATTCTAGTAGCTGAACATTCTACATTTATCAGCCCCCTTGGTAAAAGAAAAGAAAGTGCCTGGAAATTTTATACACTGAAGATAGTGTGCATGTGTCAGGTCCAATCAAGATCTGCCTACAGTGATTAGATAAGTGACTTTTCATGACTACAGTAATGGGAATGGGGGATGGACAGCAAAGGATATTACTTCCTAAGCACAAGTTTGGAGAAGGAGTTTCCATTTTGCACATTGCTCTCTCACACCCACACTTCTACCCTTTGCATTTGAGTGTCTAGATTGAGGTTTCTCTTTTTTCAGCCCACTCCATAAAAGCCATTATTAAGTGACTGTTTAATGGGCACATGAGCTACTGCTTAATGAGCTGGTGAGCCCGTAAGCTAGTTGCTGCCTTCCTGAAGGATATAAAGTAGAAAAGGCACCCAAACAAACTGCCAAAGCCCAAGAGAATGAGTGGAAATGGAAACAGGTGGCTTCTACTTAAGTGGCCATAAAATGAACCGTCCAACCAAGGACACTCTGAAAGTGAAAGTCGGTGCGATTAATTACGCTGGGAGCACAGAGCTGTACTGGGTCTTCACACTTGGGACTACAGTCATCCTCCTTCTATATTTCTATTTTTATCCCCAAAGTAATTTCTAATCAGGTTGATAACCTGAAAAACTGGCTCAGATTAAAGAAGAAAAAGGAACGCTTTATAACCACCCACCTACCAGTGAACTTTTCAGCTGTCCCCTACTTAATGGAAGGTTCCAAATGATTCAAAAGGGCATGTTTACAAAGTGTCGCTGGAGATGCTGAGCCTCCTTTACACGCTACATAATCATATGAAACCCAGGTCAGCTGAATTCTCCTCCACTATTATCCCGTGAACGTGGAGTTCTCACAGAGCTCCTGTCTACCTTGGACCAAAGCAAACAGCCTCAGAAAGCTGGAATCAAGGAGAGAGAAAGAGCCCCAATCAGCAACCCCCATTCTCTCTCCCCAAAGTACACTAATAATAAAGCAGTAAACCCCCAAGTTAGTTCAAACTGAACTGGGATATATATCTATTTAGAAGAACTCTTCATTTGTGGATTCCAAGTGGCTAACTTGATTCATTACGCCAGTTCTTTTAATTCACCATCAATCCTAATTTACCCTGACCTGTATTCAGTGGTTAGTACTTCTGTATTCTTTTTTATAAATTTTATTTTTAATTGACAAATAGTAATTGTTTATATTTATGAGCTACAATGTGATTTATATTAACAGACACATGTATACCTTGTAGAATGAACAAATCAGGCTAACTAACATATTTAATTACCTCAAATATTTATCATTCCTTTGTGGCAAGGACATTTAAAATCCTCTCTTTGGGCTATTTTGAAATATCTAATACTTTATCATTAACTATACGCACCATGCCATGCAATAGATCACCAGAGTTTATTCCTCCTAACTGAAACTCTGTACTCTTTAACCAGTATCATTCCTTTTCCCATCAACACACCCTTTTCTCCTGTATTCTTGGAGAAAAGACGTGTAAAGCAAATAGTCTAGTCAAGCACTGAGGAGCAATTGCCTAATCCCTTAAAGAAAATGAAATAATAAATGAATGTCTTTAAATTATTTTAGCAAGATTTTGAATTTTAAAAAATGAATAGAAACTACTGAACGAGTAATAATGGCATCAGTAACAATAACAAATGCAACCCAATGCTTTCAGGGTACCCTACTGTACAATCATTATTACATTTAATCATCTCAGCAACTCTTAAGAGGTAGGGACTCATATTACTTTCATTTCAAAGACGTGAAAACTGAGGCTGACAAAGATGATTAACTTACCTGAAGTCACCCAGCTGGTGTACTCAGAAGGAGACTTGACCCCTCAATTAAATATGTACTTATTTCACTTTAAACTTTAGACTCCTTTTCTTTTTTCCCAAATTCAATCAGTCACCAAATCATTTAATTTTTGTCATCAGTGACTACAGACAAATATTCTGCATCCACCCACCACTCCTGTCCTTCTCCTCTGCTCAGGTTCTGGCTGGGGGAGCTCAGGCTGCAAGGTAGGGGCAGGGCAGCCTGCATCCAAGTTGCATTTATGCAGCAAGCACACTGCTTTATTTATTTATTCATCGAACCAAAACTCTGTGTTTATCTGGGTAGGCCTAGAAGGCAGGCGCTCACAACTCACATCTTCCCTGGTCCCCTCCCTCCCGCTGCACCAGGATGCCTTGGGACTTAAGAGTTCTCGTAGAAATCCTACTGCATCTTTTCCCTGCCTAAAATCCTTTGGCTTTCCTTTCTGCTCAGTCCAAACACCCAGCGCCTGGCAGAGGTGACACAAAGCCCCGTCCAGACTTTCCTCCACCACCCTGACTGCTATATTCCCTGCACACATCATGTTTTTTCAATACTCAGTTTTCCAGATCGTTCTCAAAAGTCACTTCACTTGTGAACTCCTTCCTGTGATCTACAAACACTCTAAACATACCTTTATCTATGTCTTAAGAGGTCTGCCTCTGATACAGCCCTCCCTAGCCCTGTTCCACAAATGGAGCGCCCGGACTACAGCATGTAAAATGCAACCAGAATGGCTGCTGTCTGATTGAATGAATGAATGAATGAATGAAGCACTATGCGGGGTGCGGTAAGTCCAGCAACAGTTTAATTTGAAAATACTTATATATGCTTTAAGTTCAAGCCCCACATCTTTTTAAAGTATACTACGAGTAATAAATAAAACTTTACTGTGTTTCTCTCATATATATGCAGTCAAACCTTTCTCAAAAACCTTCAACTGAAGAAAGGATAATAATCAATAAAATAGTTCTAATGAGTCAAAGTCACTTCCAGGCAGTGAAATAAGGCTAGACATGATGGAAACATATTCATTCCTTGATAAAAGTTTTGATTTAATGTGATTTGTGCTAACTTGCTATAAACGTGGCAAGCACTGGAGAAAATAGGATTGAGCAGCTGATATAATCGTTCCTTTGCTTCTAAAGACCTTCAGTATTAGGAAAGCTGCATGAGAGTGTGTGTGTGTGTGTGTGTGTGTGTGCATGTGTCTTTCTTTCTTTCAGATACATACACAACACATAATTATTATTTAGGGTATGAAAGAATCAGCCCCATTGCCCCAAACCAAAATTGTTGACTAGGGATCACTTCCCACAGGGTGGCCCACAGTAGGAATAACTAGGGCATGGGGTCCACTGTACAATCTAGGAAATGGCAGGGTGAAGTGAGGGTGGGTAGGAGTCAAGCAAAAACCAGCCTTACTGAGTGTGATTGGAATTCACTCTTCACTCAACCAAAAATGTGCAATCTGGCCATCCCTCCCAAGCCACATGCCTTCTGAGGGCCGAGGGTAAAGCCAGCTGTGGTTGTGCATTTGGGCTAAAGAGCCCTAAAACAGAAAAAAAAAAAAAAATTATTTTGAAATGGATTACTCTTCAAAATTAAGGGTAATTGTGTGTAGCAGCCTGGAAAATATAGCTCATCTAGTACTACTCAGCCACTGAGCCTGATAGCACAAAACACTGGCACTCTGAATGCAATTTCAAACTGAAAAAAAAGGGCACAAAGGGCGGAAGGAAGGGCGGAGGCTTGCTATAGGGCTGTGACTTGTAAGAAGGCTGCTGCCTCGGGGAGACAGAGCTAGTACACAGCCCAGCAGTACCACTACGGTGCTGAAGCCACTAGATGCTGCTGTGCACTGCTACAGCAGCCAAACAGAGAAGGCAAATAAAAGGTTGACAGAGAATTACGTAAGGAAATTAATGTGGCAAGATCAGGACAGAAATCTAATGGACAAACGGGAAAGGACTTCACATAAAGCAGTACCTTGAAGGCTTCTCCCTGACCTGCTACAATGTCCTGGTCACACTAATGGGATATCAATATCCATTACCACCCAACTAGCCTACGCGGGTTTACAAGCAAAGGAGGAGGCGCTGCACCCAGTTAATTCATGGCCATGCAGACATTTCCTTCACCTCGTGACAAAGGCCTCTGAATGAGCCAATCTGAGCCTCGGTACCCCCCTTCCTCCTTTCATTCCTCTCATTCCCAAGTAAAGGTTACAGTTAAGGCAGTAACCAGGGCTTCGAACTCAAAACCTTGCTGGGAAACTGAGACATAAAGTCACTAGTTACAGTTTTCCTCAGCCACAGGGTAGCAGGAAGGAACACACATGAAATCCAAACCTAAAAACCTTTTGGGTTAGGGAAACAAGGTAATACAGGAGTGAGGAGAGCAAAAGAGGAACCTTGGAGAGCTCGAGGAAATAAACGGAACATAAAGGGCGAGCCCCTCCCCTGTGAGTCCACCACCTTAGGCTCTAAGGAATAACTAGTAAACAGAAAACGGTGGCGCTCACAACTGCCATTGAAAGTCTGGACTATCTGGTAACACACAACTGGCCTAACTTATTGAAAGCAGTGGTTCTCACCTGGGGGCACCCTGAGAGGGCAACCTACAATACTTGGAGACATTTTTGGTGTCACAACTGAGAGTGCTACTGGCACATAGTGAACAGAGGCCAGGGAAGCCAGTAAACATCCTCCAGTGCACAGGACAGCCCCCACAACGAACTACTATCCAACCCACCCAAAACGTCAATAGCATTGAGGCCAAAACCTCCTGAAATAAAGGGTCAAAAAAGTGGGCAACAACCTACAAGTCAAAAAAGAAGAGCACCAGTAGCCTCAGCATCACCCAAGGGAGAATTCATTCTGGTCACAGGACTCTGGTCTCTGACTCCCTTAGTTGGTATTATTCTAAGGGCAAGAGAAGTAGCAAAAGTTACTGATGCACTGGAAAATACTCTGTTCAGTACATTCCCCTTCCAACTGGTTCCCTCCCCACTGGTCCCATGCTTTTACCTTCGCCATGACTCACCCACAGAGAAAAAATGTTGGCTAAGGAATACATGCCCATTCTCCTTGGCATATATTGCTCTCATTTTTGATTAATAAATTGCATTCTGGCTCATATGCTCCCAGATCATGAGCTAGGGTGATGGGCATACAGATCCGTCCCTAAGAGAAGGATCCACTGACTCTCAAGGCTAAGGTCAACTTTAGAATGAGATATCCAAAAGTGGGATCAATTCTGAAGAACTGGGTGTTGGTGATAGCAGAGACATCCTGGACACCATGGTGACCCCAGGGCACATTCCTCTGAACCACATACCAGAGAGTAAGGAGCCCCCTGGATGCCACTGTACGGCACCTCAACATAGGGTCCAGGAGAACCGGTAAGACAAGGAATTAACCAGCACAGGCATCATGGTGCATGGGAAAGAAAAACAATAGAAAGAGTCATAAAAGTTGGATTTAAGGCTCAGATCCACTCTCCAAATATCCCTGTGACATTTCATTCCTCCAAGCTACATCTATAAAATGGGATAACAATACTACGCTGATTGCTCCCCATCATTTCCAAAATAGCATCCCAGAAGGAGAGGTGTTAGGCCATAGACAAAAATGTCACACTGATCCTGTAACTCCAACCCCACTGAGACGATGCCAGATGAGGGCCTACCTGATCATTGTCCCCTCAACCACTGCTCTTCATCTGGAAGGACAACCCATCCAGCACACAGCAGTCCTAGAGTTGAGCAAGTAGTGCCTTTCCAGTGTTTTCTATGGAGCAAAATTTTACTCCCTACCTTCACTGTTAGAACTAAAATAGTCAAACTGTAGCCTCAATTCCTAAAATTGAGGTTCCAATAATAATCTTGCTCAGATTCTGGAACTCAGTGTTTGTGGGGGCCTGGAACACTGAGAATCATCTCCTTCTATTTATACATGTGACTAATTTCTCCACTCGGCACTATAACAGGTTGTTGGTGTGGGTAATTCTGTTTGATGAGCTAGCACTCCCTCTCCCACACGTATTTCAATGTGATACTTAACTGTTCACCCCACTTTAGGCCACTGGCAAAACTCTGCTCCAACTACACCTGCACTTATCTTCTGAAAGGTTAGAAAACACAGAGCTAAGACACAAGCAGTGAATTTAATCACAGATCATGACATGGCTTTGCAGGTTCAGTTCTGGCTATTACAGATAAGTTCCAATTGTTAACACTCAGACAACCTAAATCACCCAGGGAACCGAACATTGCAACCAGTGTGCCTTGTGCATGCAGGCTGGCTTTGCGGAACCCGAAAATGCTGTGCTGGCATATTCAAGACTTTCGTGGGCCACAGGTATGTCAGAGGAGCCACCCTCTGTCGATAGCTGGCCTGCACGATTCTTATGTTTTAGACAGCGCTTAAGTTCTCAGCCTTTGACTTCCTTCTTTGGATAAGCAATCCAAGCCCAGGTGAGCCCAGATACTTAATCTAATCACACATCACAGCAGTGTGGCTGCCACCAGAAGAGATTACAACTGTCTTTGCAAACCTCTGAAAGTAATATAAGCCATGCATATGGGGAACACTGGGTATAAAACACGAAAGGAAAAGGCCAGCAAAGACCTCAAAAGTTCTAAACTAAACTTTTTTCTTGGTGAGAAAAGAATATATCCAATTTTATTCTAAGTAAGGTTAAAAAGTTATTGCAAAGGGACCTACTGCCTCTCTGCATCACTAAAGTGAAAAGCATGCCACTTCAGTTTCCAGTTCCTCTAAGACAGCAGCATCAGGGCCTAGCACACTGGCAAGTCTACAGACAGTAGCATTTTTAAAAGTTAAGTCAATGGCTGGCACTTTTACTGCATCTGGTTCAACATCTGGAAACAGCATCTCTTGCAGGGGATTAAACCAATTGCATTTTGTGAAAAGGGACAGCTAAGCATTTCTTAAGGTACGGCCCTCTGCACCATCTTCATCAGAATCCCTGGCAAGTTGGTTAAAAATGTAGATTCCTCCAGAACTTTTAAAACAGACTTTAAAATCAAGACCCACATTGAGCGATGCATAGGCATTGAGATCCAATGTCTGTTTTGTGAAACGCGATTTTCCATGCTCTCTTCTCCTTCATGGTTTAAACTGCTGGTCTGGACTTACTAAATTGATATCATAACCCTTTCATGGGTTGCAACCCTAAGCTTAAAAAACACTAGTCCAGTTGACTAGAGGGAAACAGAACTGGAGATGCACAATTAGCAGCAAACACTTCAGCCTCTGCGATGCAGCGGGTCTAGTAATTCCCCACCTTTTCCAAATTCAGCAGAATGTCTTATAAACCAAACTAGCTCCTTGGATGATTTCCGCCGTTAAAAAGTAGTTGCAGGCTTCAGTTACAAACCTTGATGGTACCCACTGTCTTAAATCTGGACGGGAAATTGTTACCTCCATGGGAAAGATCACCTCCTACCCTTCAGCGGTAAGCAAAGTGATGAAATAAGCAAAGTGTGTGCTCAGGAGAGCCCTTGCCAGGCCCCCAGCCACATCCTCTGGCAAGGGCTTCAAAGCCCTCCCTTCCCCCACCCCTCCCCACCCACTCACACCAAACACCCAAAGGGGGTAAATTACTTTAAAACATTCAAGTATTGTCTTCTCTTCAAAACAGCAATTCAATAAATGCTCAGGACTTAGCTGCACTTGCAGAAGCCCCTCATCTGTTTCTTCTGCCAGGCATTTCTTCTCTCTCCTCTCCCCTGCATCTGCCACACAGCTTCCCTCTCTGCCTCCCTCACAGCCTTCCCTCCTCTGCCTTTGCTTTCTTCTGGAAGAGCTGAACGGGACAGAGTGGATGCCTCTGATCTCCCTCTGCTTACAACATGCCCTCCTCCGTAGGGGGTATCTTTTTGGCTAAAGCAACACCAGATCTGGAGCGGTTATGCGTCATTATTAATAATAAACTGTACTGGCTTTCTAACCTCCAAAGGAATCACCTCTCTGTTCACTTCTTCCATCTTAAATTCTAAGGCAGGAGTCTACGCAAGGCAGAATGGGATCTGAAAGAATAGGGCCTGTGGGAGAGAATGGGAGAAAAAAGCAAAAGCCTGTTACCTCGCCTTCTCACTTGCCACTGATGCTACAGTATTTTCCTTGCATATTTCCCTGGTAGGCCTCTCCCAACATAGCCATCTGAGTCTCATTCAGTCAGTCAACAAATGTTTACTGAGCACCTACTATGTGCTAACAATCAGTCTCAGTTCTGGAGCTATAAACTGCCCTCATGGAACTTCTGTTCTAACAGGGAGACAGATAACAGTCAAATAAACAAATGAATATATAATTCTGGGGGGAATAAGTGATAAGAGAAAAAAAACTGAGTAATATAAGAGGCCCAGGGAGTGCCTGGATGCTATTTTATATGAGGTAGCCAGGGAAAGCCCCCTGTAAGCTGATAACTGGGCAGAAACCTGAAAGAAGCAGGGGAGTGAGCCATCTGTACATGTAGGGGGAAAGCTCCACTTGCAAAATGAACAGCATGTGCAAAGGCCCTGGGGAGAGAACATAGTGAAAAAGAAGACTGAGAGTGGATTCAGTTAACAGTAATGGGGTAGAGGGAACAAGGACAAGGACAAGGCTGTCTTCCTGTATGGCACAATGAATGTTCCAGGTCCTGAGGTCCCTAGACCCCCACCCAGATCTGCCTCCCAGCCTGCCTCTCCCTGACACCTACCAAACTTCTTGTTCCCAGGTTCCCTAACCTCCTGACACAACCCCTCCCCAAGAGTCCCAGCACTCCAGGTCATTCCCTCACAATTTATCAATCTATTTAATTTTTTCTTAAAAAACTGAGCAATACATGTACTCAGAGAAAGGCAACAAGCACATTTAACCACAGTCTCCCAGAGATAGGAAATGTACCATCGTAAAGAGCAGAGAGGTTCAAAAGGTCAGCTATTAAAAAAAAAATTAAGTCTACTACGTGTCTGCAGGAGGCATCTGGCCTCCTAATTTACAATCCCTGGTTCTGTAAATTGGGGCATAGTAATCCTTGAAACAACCTTGGGAAGCAGACATGGAGGTGAGAGGGCCTGAAAGTCCATGACCAGAGGAGGCCCTGACGCTGCCTGCCTTTGCAACCTCAAAGTAATCGTGAGTGCGATTGGGTCCCTCTAGTTCTCAAAGTTGCTCTCACAGATTTGGTATATAAACACAGGTCATTAATTACTTTTATTTTATAGAAGTTTAAAATTTTTTTCATAAATTCTTGTATAGCCCCACCCAGCCAGCCCCCAGGCAGCGCCCAATGGGGAGCCTTTGCCTCTTACGGTCTCTGACATCTAAACCATAAAGAATTAAGTCCGCATTCTTCATGGCCAGGGTTGTTGGGCGGCCCGCGGTCCAGGACCCAGGGCATCACAAAATATGCTCAGTTAGCCTCAGGAGCCGTTTGGAGGCCTCCAGCTGGGTCACTGCGGGGTGTCAAGGTCTGGAGCTTCAGGTCAACGCAGGTCGGCGGCCAACGACCCGACCCGTGCCCCAGCTGGCAACTTTCAACGGCCCCCAAACGGAAAGGGGTCACTGGGCGGAGAGTCCCTGGCCGCCAAGCCCCCAGACCCCCCCCCACACACACACACACGCCGCCTCGCGCGCGCCCGCGGCACAGCACAGGCTTCCCAACCCCAAACACACGCGCGCACCCCCGGGCCGGCGGAGTTCTGTATTTCCTCTTCCTCGGAGCTACTCGGGCGCTCTCGGCCGCCCCTCTCCGCTCCGATTCCCGGGTCCCAGGCGCGTCGCTGCCCCCTTCTCTGAAAGCGCGCCCGCCCAGTGCGTCCCCTCTCCGATGCCGGGACCTCCATGAGGCCCCCGACCGCCTTTCCCGGTCTCAGCGGGGACCCCAGCGGGTCCGCGAGAGGAGGGTATTTACTAACGATCTCCCCCGGGGCTCCCAGCTGCCCAGGGCACCCCCTCCCGCCCCCCGGACCCCCATCCCTCAAGCCCATCACCGCCCCCTCCCAGGAGCGCGCTCGCCGGGGATTCCCTCCCATCTGCGAGTGCGGGAGAAAACCGGAGTCCGAACCGCCAGCCGCGTCTCTGGCCCAAGGAATGTTGACTCGAAGGTTCCAACCCCACAGTCCCCTGTCCCCAACACCCCCACCTCAGCAGCGCAACTCTCCGGAGCCCCCCTCCCGCCGACCCTGGTCGAAACGTCTCCGCGGGCTCCCGGCCCCGGGCCCTGCGCTCCGTCCCCGGGAGGCGCACCTCCAGCGCCCCTTCCCTCGGCTCCCGCTCGCAATCCGGCCGCCCCCCTGCCCTGACTTCCCCAACTGCAGAGCGCCCCGACGCGCCCGCAGCCCTCGCCCCGCAGAGCGCGGCGACCACCCCCGCCCAAGCCGCGCCGCCCCCGGGGAGGAAACAAAAGTGTCTCCGCGGCGCTCGGAGTCCCTCAGAGCAGGACGCCTCCTCCCGGCCCCAGTCCCAGCCCCCTCCCCGGCCGCGCTGAGGTCAGCGAGTCGGGGCGCGGCGTCAGCCCAGGAAACTTTACGAACCTGCTTGGGGGTCGCAGGACAGCGCCGGCAAGGGCTCCCAGCGATCAGAGATCTGGCGACCCGCGACCATGGAAGGGGGGCCGGAGGCTCTGTCGCCCAGCTCGGGGACGCGGTGTGGGTGGCCGTGCCTCTATCCCGTGCCCATCCTCGCCCGCTCCCGCTTGCCCGAGTACACGCACTTACACTGTGGGTCGGCCGGCTGCTGCGCCGCCGGCTGCCGCTGCTCTCACTTCCTCTTCCTTCCTCCTGCTGGCCAGAGACACATTTTGCATCTGCAAGGCATCCCGAGATCAGCCGCGAACTCTCCTCCCGAGCGGACGCTGCGGAGTTGCCGCCGCCGCCGGCACCTGCTCCTGGACACGCGTGGTTGGCGCGTTCGCCCGGCGCCGGCACTTTGCCTGGCGAGGGGTGGAGGGGTGTCCACGACTTTTTGAAGTCCCCCTACTTAAAAAAGAGGGAAATGGCAAACACTGTGCACGACTCAGATCTGCTATAAATAATATGTGTGCAGAGCATGAGTTCGATGAGCTCACACGCGGCGTTTTGCAGGCACTAATTAACTCCGTCACCCTTATAGCGCCACCTCCGGGAGGCCAAAAGCGCGTGGCATTTTGTTACAAGCTTTCATTTTTGGCAACTGGTTCGGGATTTTAAGGGGAAACTTCGGTGGGCTGTTTTAAAGCTACTTTAAAAGGCCAGTGTGTTTGTTTTGATGCTGTGCCGCTACCTTTGGACAGAGTGGTAAAAATAACAACAGAACCTTTCCTGCCCCTACGCTGTCATCTGTGTATTTATTTACCCACCCTGCAGTTGAAACTACAAGATTCATTTGTAATCAATTAAGACAGAGACTCCCAAATTTTTCATAACTTTGCATAAAGCGAGATATTCCACCCCCCCAACTTGGTATTTAGGATAAATAACTTAATTCATGCAACCATCTTCAATCATTTTCAAAGCAGAAATCAAACGTGTTAACTCCCAGCATAGCTGGCAGGAGGGCAATGACAATTGTTGGAGGGTTGCAGAAAACACCTGTCCTCTCCGAATTCAGAAATATCTACATCGGCTTTACCAGAAGAGGCAAAAGGCAGGTACTATGTATTCCTTCCCTTCTAACTAGCAAAGGGAATGAGTTGGGGGCAAGGGAGCATTAGAATCAAAGGTAGAAAGCAAAGCTCTCCTATTAGATTCTGCTCGACACCCCCGCCTGGATTTAAATTTTAACCCTGTGCTGGCTGTCTTATTAGCAGAGCCACAAGCTGTTGTTGAATACTTTGACATGCAGCTAGACCTGAGGTCTTCTGTAAGTGCAAAACAGACACAGGAATTAGTATAAAAAACAGAATGTAAAATAGTTTGCTAATTATTTGTATATTTATTACATTATTTCAATAAATGATAATAATTTAATGTAATAAGTTGGGTTAATGCATTGAGTTAAGATATAAACATATATAATTAAAATTAATTTTATTAGTTTCTTTTTACATCTTTTAATGTGGCTGCTACAAAATGTAAGATTACACATTAGGCTCTCATTAGTAGCTCACATTGTATTTCTGATGAACAGCCCTGCTCCAACCCCTTATTATAAGCATATCTCTGAGAGGCAGTATTTAGTAGCAGGAATGTCTGGGTCCAAATGGTTCTGAGCCAGTAACTTAAAGCAGGGTGATTCCAGAAAAGCAACTTAACTTCTCTATTTTCTCATGTATAAAGCAGTAATGATATAATAATAAAAGTCAACAGGGAAACTATTAAATGAGGTGATTTAATTAGCAGTCAGTAAATGGAGCCTTTACTAATGATGCTACTAGCTGCTTGTAGTGCTAAGCATGAATCTGATCTACAACTTTTTAGCTAATGCATATAAAGACCTTAACTTTAGTCATACATCATGAGCACTCAGTAAATGTTAGCTGTCATAATTGTTCCCTCCTTGCCCAGCAATTAGGCAAATCCGCTTCCCTGTTACCTTTGGTCCCAGGTCTGCCCTCTGCAGTCAACAAGGAGTAAGTCACATCCATCCTCCAGGAGAGAACATTTCAGATCTTTGAAGACAGCCCTCACATTCTATCTAAACATTCTTTTCTGAGAATTAAACATTCTCAGTTACTCTGACTTCTCTTTGCGTGATAGAATTTCAAATCTCATCTCAACCATCTTCTCCTTGAAGGATACATGTCTCTGCCCTTTAAAATAATTAATTGTCATATAGATTAATTACCTAAGGAACCATTAATAAACACAATACAACAAGAGCTCTTGTCACTTTTTTTTTTTCCAAATACATCTCAATGTTGAACCAAGTGCAAGAGAAAGACTGGAAATTCTTTGCTATGTTACTGTTAGGCCATGCCCATGCTCATGGAATTGATCTTTGAGACCAAAGCCTCCCTGTATCCACAGATGGGATAACAATACTGGGATGCCATAATACACATTGCTAACCGGCTCCCTCCACCATTTTGGGGAATAGAATTCTTTGGTTCGGTGGTTCCTTCAGTTAGTAATAATCTTCTTCTTCTTCTTTTATTTTTTGTAAACTATTTTTTTTCTTTTTTTTAAATTTTTTTATTTCAGCATATTATGGGGGTACAAATGTTAAGGTTATGTACATTGCCCTTGCCCCCCTCCCCACTCAGAGCCTCAAGCCTGACCATCCCCCAGATGGTGAGTAATAATCTTCTTAACAGTACAATTGCCAAGGCTCATTTTTCTTTCTTTCTTTCTTTCTTTTTTTTTTTTTTTGAAACTTTTTCTCTCCTTCTTGTTTTATTTTGATAAGATTAGGGGGTATAAGTTGAATTCCATTACATGTATATATTGCATAGTGGTGAAGTCTGGGTTTTCGTACACATCACCTGAATACTGTATGTTGTACCTCATAGGTAATTATTCATCCTTCACTCCCTTACTCTCTCCCCCAAGTCTCCTTTTTCCCTTTTTAAAAATTTTCATAGATTTAGGGAGTACAAGTTGAATTTCATTACATTTATATATAGTGATGAAATATATAGAGAGTGATGATGGGCTTTTATAATAGTAAACCAAATACGTCTTGCCTTTTGAGTCTCCAGTGTCCAGTATATCACTCTGTGAGTCCTTGTGTATCCATAGTTTAGCTCTCATTTATAAATAAAAATATGTGGTATTTATTTTTCTATTCCTGAGTTACTTCACTTAGGATAATGGCCTCCAGTTCCATCCTAGTTACTACAGAAGACTATTTCATTCTTTCTTATGACCATGTAGTATTCTGTGGTGTGTATACACACACACACACACACACACACACACACACATAGCATTTTCTTTTTTCTTTTTTTTTTTTTCTTTTTTTGAGACAAAGTCTCACTCTGTTGCCCAGGCTACAGTGCTATGGCATCAGCCTAGCTCACAGCAACCTCAAACTCCTGGGCTCAAGCGATCCTTCTGCCTCAGCCTCCCGAGTAGCTGGGACTACAGGCATGCGCCACCATGCCCGGCTAATTTTTTCTATTTTTAGTTGGCCAATTAATTTCTTTCTATTTTTAGTAGAGACCAGATCTTGCTCTTGCTCAGGCTGGTTTCAAACTCCTGACCTTGAGTGATCCACCTGCCTCTGCCTCCCAGAGTGCTAGGATTACAGGTGTGAGCCACCGCGCCCGGCCTCATTTTCTTTATCTACTTATCGGTTGATGGGCACTTACGTTGATTCCATATCTTTGCAATTGTGAATTGTGCTACAATAAACATAAGAGTGGAGGTGTCTTTTTGATATAATGATTTATTTTCCTTAGAATAGATACCCAGTAGTGGAATTGCAGGATCAAAGGGTAGATTTACTTCTAGTTTTTTGAGAAATCTCCATCCTGATCTCCACAGAGGTTGTACTAATTTACAGTCCCACCAACAGTGTATAAGTGTTCCCTTTTCATGGCATTCATGCCAACATCTATTGTTTTTAGACATTTTAGTTATGGACATTCTAATTGGAGTAAGATGGTATCTCATTGTGGTTATAATTTGCATTTCTGTGATGATTAGGGATGTCGAGCATTTTTTCATGTTTTTTGGCCAATTGTGTATCCTCTTTTGAAATCTGCCTGTTGATGTCATTTGTCCCCTTTTCAATAGGGTTGTCTGATTTTTTCTTGGTAAGTTGAGTTCATAGTAGATTCTGGATATTAGTCAGTTGTTGGATACATAGTTTGTGAACAGTTTCTCAATTCTGTAGGTTGTCTTTTTTCTCTTGTGATTATTCCGTTTGCTATGCCGAAGCTTTTTAGTTTAATTAAGTTCCATTTGTCTGTTTTTATTTCTGTTGCATTTACTTTGGGGATCTTAGTCATAAATTCTTTGCCTCAGCCGATGTCCAGAAGAGTTTTTCCTAGATTTTCTTCTAGGATTTTTATTGTTTCATGTCTTACATTTAAGTCTTTAATCCATCTTCAGTTAATTTTTGTGTATGGTGAGAGATAGGGATCCAATTTCATTCTTCTGTATATGACTATCCAATTTTCCTAGAACCATTTATCGAATAGTGTGTTTTTTCCCCAGTGTATGTTTTTGTCTGCTTTGTCAAAGATTTGTTGCTTGTAGGTATATGGTTTTATATCCGAGTTCTTTATTCTGTTCCATTGATCTATATGTCAGTTTTTATACTAGTACCATACTGTTTTGGTTACTGTAGTCTTATAGCATAATTTTAAGTCAGGTAATGTGATGTCTCCAGTTTTGGTCCTTTTGCTTAGAATAGCTTTGGCTATTTGGGCTCTGTTTTGGTACCATATGAATTTTAGAATTGTTTTTTGTAATTCTGTGAAAAATGATGTTTCATTTTGATAGGAATTGCATTGAATCTGTAGATTGCTTTAGGCAGTATGGTCATTTTGACAATATTGTTTCTTCCAATCCATGAGCATGGGATGTTTTTCAATTTGTTTGTGTTGTCTCTAATTTCTTTCATCGGTGATTTGCAGTTCTTCTTGTAGAAATAGTTCCTTTGGTTAAATTTTCCTTGGTTAAATATACTCCTAGGTATTTTTTTGCAGCTATTGCAAATGGGATCCAGTTATTGATCTTGTTCTCAGCTTGGTCATATCAGTGTACAGAAGTGCTATTGAAATTTTTACATTGATTTTGTAACTTGAGACTTTACTGAACTCATTTATCAAATGTAGTAGTCTTTTGGAGGAGTTCCTAGGGTTTTCTAAGTATCAGAGCATATCATCAGCAAACAGATCATTTGACTTCCTTTTTTTCGTTGTGGATGCTGTTTATTTCTTTATCTTGCCTGATTGCCCTTGCTAGGACTTCTAGTACTGTGCTAAATAGAAGTGGTGAAAGTGAGCGTTCTTATTTTGTTCCAGTTCTTAGAGGGAAGGCTTTCAACTTTTTCCCACTCAGTATGATGTTGGCTGTGAGTTTGCCATATATGGCTTTTATTATTTTTAGGTATGTTCCTTCTATGCCAAGTTATTTGAGAGTTTTTATCATGAAGGGATGCTGGATTTTATTGAATTCCTTGTCTACATCTATTGAGATGATCATATGGCTTTGTTTTAAATTCTGTTGAACCAAACTTGCATCCCTGGGATGTAATCCACTTAATCATGGTGAATTACCCTTTTTATATGCTGTTGGATCTGGTTTGCTAATATTTTGCTGAGGATTTGTGCATCTATGTTCATCAGAGATATTGGTCTGTGGTTTCTTTTTTTGTTGCATCGTTTTTTGGCTTTGGTATCAGGGTGATAGTGGCTTCATAGAATAAGTTAGGGAGGATTTCCTCCTTCTCATTCTTTTGGAATAGTTTTAGTAGGATTGACACAAGTGCTTTTTTGTACATCTGGTAGAATTTGTAGAATTGGCTATGAATCCACCTGGTCCTGGGCTTTTTTTGTTTGGGTGGTTTTTTTTAATCACTGATTCAATCTTGCTATTCACTATTGGCTTATTCAGGAGTTCTATTTCTCCCTGCTTCAATCTCAGGAGGTTGTATGTTTTCAGGAATTCATGCATTTCCTCTATGTTTTTTAGTTTGTGGGCAAATAGTTGTTCATAATAGTCTCTGATTATCTTTTGTATTTCTGTGGCATCAAGTGTAATGTTTCCTTTTTCATTTCTAATTATACTATTTGGATCTTATCTCTACTTTTATTGGTTAGTCTAGCTAGTGGTTTATCAATTTTGTTTATCTTTTTGAAGAATCAATTTTTCATTTTGTTGATCCTTTGTGTTGTTTTCCTGGCCTCTATTTTAGTTCTACCATGATTTTTATTTCTTTTCTTTTACTAACTTTAGGTTTGATTTGTTCTTGATTTTCTAGTTTGTTGAAATGCAATGTTAGGCTGTTAATTCACGGCCTTTCTACTTTTTTGATGCAGGCATTTAATGCAATAAACTTCCCTCTTAGCACTGCTTTTACTATATCCCACAGGTTTTGATATATTGTGCTTTGATTTTCATTTATTAAAAAAATTAATTTCTGTCTTTATTTTTTCATTGATCTAGTGGTTATTCAGGAGTATATTGTTTAATTTCCACATATTTGTATAGTTTCTGAACTTCCTTTTTGTATTGATTTCTATCTCTTTTTTTCACTGTGATTTGAGAAGATACTTGATGTGATTTCTATTTTTCTGAAATCTGTTAAGACTTGTTTTGTGGCCTACCATGTGGTCTGTCTTAGAGAATGTTTTATGGGCTAATGAAAAGAATATATTCTGTACTTGCTGGGTAGAATATTCTGTAAATATCTATTAACTTCATTTGGTCTAATGTCCAATTTTACTCCAGTGTTTCTTTGTTGATTTTCTGTCTTGATGATCTGTCTAGTGCTGTGAGTGGAGTGTTGAGGTCCCTCACTATTATTGGGTTGCTTTCTATGTCTTTCTTTAGGTCTAGCAATATTTGTTTTGTGAATCTGGGTGCTCTGATGTTGAGTGCATATATATTTAGGATCAGTATATCCTCTTGCTGAATTGATCCCTTTAACATTATATAATGACTTCCTCTGTCTTTTTTTACTGGTTTTGATTTAAATTATAATATACGTATAGCTACTTTTGCTCATTTTTGGTTTCTGTTTGCATAGAATATCTTTTTCCATCCCTTTACTTTCAGTCTATATATGTCTTTATGTGTAAGGTAGGTTTCCCGTAAGCAGCATATAGTTGGATCATGAGTTTTTTTAATCCATTCTACCAATCTGTATCTTTCAAGTAGAGCATTTAGTCTATTTACTTCTAAGGTTAATATTGCTATGTGAGGCTTTGTTCTTGTCATATCATTAATTGTTATCTAGCTGTTTTATAAATTCTTCGTTTCTTTTTCTCTTTTTGTCTTTGTGGTTTATTGAGCTTCTCTCATGTTGACATTTAATTACTTTCTCTTCCTTCTTGTTTTATTAGACTTCTAATGTTATATTTTCATGTGTTTTTGTGATGGTGAATATTGACCTTTTCATTCCCATGTTTAAGACATTTTTGAGCATTTCCTGTAGTACCAGTCTAGTACTGATGAATTCTTTCTGTGTTTGCTTGTGTGGGAAAGACTTTATTTCTTCTTCATTTATAAAGTTTATTCTAGCAAGGTATAACATTCATGGCTGACAGGGTTCTACCCTCCCCACACACACATCAGCACTTTGAAAATGCCATCCCATTCTCTTCTGGCCCCTAAGTTTTCTGCTGAAAAGTACCCTGTTAGTCTGATAGGGTCCTATATTGGTAACTGGATGCTTTCTCTTGATAATTTTAAGATTCTTTCTTTCACTTTGGCTTTAGTCATTCTTATTGTAATGTGCCATGATGAAGTCCTTTTTGCAGTGTATTTGCATGGGGATCATAGGGCCTCCTATATCTGAATTTCTAACTCTTGGTAGTCCTGGGAAGTTTTCATCAATTATTTCCTTAAATAGATTTTCTAAACTTTTTGATCTTTCTTGCCTATGAGGAATACCGCTAGTTCTTAAGTTCAGTTGATTTATGTAGTTCCAGATGTCTTGAGGGCTTTGCTCATTCTTTCTTATTCTTTTTTCCTTATTTTTGTCTGACTGGATTATTTCAAAAAAACTGCCTTCAAGTTCTGAGATTCTTTCTTCTGTTTGGTCTAGCATATTATTGAGGCTTTCGAATCTGGTTTGTATTACCTTCAGTGAAATTTTCAGCTCCAGAATTTCTATTTGTTTTTTTTTTTAAGATGTCTATCTTCTTAGTAAATTTTTCATTTATATCCTGACTTGATTTTCTGATTTTTTTTGTATTAGTTTTCAGATTTCTCATGCATTTCATTGAACTTACATAAAATAAATATTTGGAATTCTTTATCTAGCATTATGAGGAACTCTTTTTGATTGGGATCCATTGCTGGGCAATTATGGTCCTTTGACGCTATCATATTTCTTTGCTTTTTCATGTTTCCTGTGTTCTTGCATTGGTATCTGCACATCCGATGTAGCAGTTGCTTCTTCCAATTTTTTGAAATTGTTTTCAAAGGGTAGGATTTTTTACTGAAGATGTACATATGTTGTTGGTTGAGTAGGACACATTGGCTTTGATTTTGGGTACCTGCAGTAGTGTAATCTTTGTATGATTTCTTAGGCAGTATACAGAGTCAGTGTTTGTGATTTCCTTGGTGGCTTAGGGAACACTTATTAGTTCAGGCTGTGGTGAAGTTTTGCTGGGAAATTGAATGGCAGTTGAGCCAATCTTCAGGCCTCAACAGTAGCAGCAGTGGGCTGAGTGTGCCTGATTTTAGGCCCCAGAGTTGCTTACACTGGCAGCAGTGTTACTGTGTCCTTAAACTTAGTCTGAGGCCAGTGCACAGCCCAGCATTAAACTCCCAAACTGGCACTAGCTGTGGGCTTGAAATCAAAAAGGGTAGCGCCCCTTTCAGGTGAGCAGCATGGGCAAGAAACTGTGGGAAGTGCAGTCCACTTGAGTCTCAGTCTTACAGGAGCCTGTAACAGGGTGCTGGGAATTGTCATAGGTATATGTAGGAAAGCTTGGGCTCCCCTGTCCTTCCTCAGCTGGGTGATGGCTATAGTTGCATCAGCTGAAACACAGCCTGAGGGTGCAGCTCAACTTTAAACTCCCAAAATGGTGCTTTGGGCCTGTGACAAGACTGGATGAGGCTCCTCCCAGGCAGGCTGTGTTGGCAGAAAACTGGGGGGAGTGCAGTTTGCTTAAGATTCATTTTCACCACAGCCCGCTGCAGGATGGTATGTATTGTCCTAGATAGGTGCCCAAAATGCCTGATTTCCCTGTCCCTCCTTAGTCAGGTGGGTGTTGCAGCTGCGTCAGCCTGAACTTGGCCCAAGTGTTAAACTCTCAAAATGGTGCCTCAGGCTTGCAACCAGAGAGGCTGGAGCCCCACCTAGGCAAGCAGCGTGGGCAAAAAACTGTGGGTCATACTGTCTGCTCATGTCTCAGTCTCAACAACAGCACACATCAGGGTGGTGGGGACCTTTTTAGGTGAGTGGGAGTGTCTGGTCTCCTCCATTCTCTCCTCAGAGCGGTGGCTACAGGTGTGCCCACAGTTCCCTGATATCCAGGCTGTCAGAATGCGGCCCAGCTCAAGCAGCTCTGGCTTGGATGCCTGTGGGATGCTGTGTAGGCTCCTTTCTGGAGCAATATCTCTGTGCAATCTCCAGGCAGCTTCTTACGTTAGGCCCGAGACCTGCATATGTTGGGCAGTTCTCTTGAAGGCAAGATGGTAAAGGATCATCTTGGAGTACGGAGTGCTTGCTTCTCTCTTACTGTTTCCCCACATCCAGGAATTTCTCCTGGCTCTTAGCCAGTCCCTGGCTTGGCAAGTTGCCCTGAACCTTCTCCTTACCCACTTTTGGTGCTTCCCCTCCCTTCCCTGGTGAATCCTAGCATTCTCTCCTAGACAATCTGTTCAAAATGTGAAAATATGCTTACTATTCTGGTTCCTTTCCACGGAGGAGGCACATACATCACCCAGCTTGATCCTGTCCCACCAAACCTCATTTTTCTATTGTATTCATAAAGACATCTTAGAAGTGTTGACAAGTGTCTCCAAGGACTCCACCTTCTCCCTGGGCTGAGCTGGTGCTCAACAGTGGGCACAACAGAGTGGACAGTGTGGTGTTGTCAGGTATAAGGGCTTCATCTTTGGACCTGGTTGTTGGGTATAAATCCCAGCATTGCCATTTACTAGCTTCATTACCTTATGCAAGTTACTGAGCTCATGGGATTATAACCATACCTACATGATAGGGTTAAGTGAGGAATTCATGTAAAGTTCTTAGAACAGGGCCTGGCTCATAGAAGCACTCAATAAATGTTAGCTTCACTATTATTATTATCTACAACAATCCTCTATTTGACAAGTCATATTAACAGATTCCCAAAAAAGAGCAACCTCTGCTTCCCCTTTCTACATATCTGTCTCCACCCTCCATATTGGAGGGAAAATGGAAAGAGCTAGCTAGTACCATTGTCCTTTTTCAGTTCCTGGTCAGAGCTTGGGCCATTCAATCATTAGGCCATGCTTTAGCAGGGAAGAGGTCAGTTTTATGGTAAGGAATCCACATCTCTAGAGCTTAGGGAGATGGACTCAGGATCTACAGGACCACTCATCTCAATTTCAGGATAAGAAGGAGAAAAGAGAACAGGGTAGGGAGAGGTGGCTACATTCTCAAACTTACTTAAATCTCAAGTCTAAATTTTATTTCCCAATGGTGCTTTTACAAGAGAGCTTTGCATTGTTGATGTATGGAGAGGTGTTTGGGGCAGTTTCCCAGATTTAAATACCTTGATCCTGTGTTTTCCATATCTTTATCTTTCCTTGTGTGTACAAAGCTCCAAGATGGGAGGGGTAAGTGGGAACTAATCAAAATGTCACCAGGAAGCCCCAAACTGCAAAACTGTCCTGTTGTATTTTTAATCAACGATGAATCATGTTGATCAACTCTTTCCTTCCTGAGTGTTCACAATTATTCATTTCTAATTTATTTTTAAAAAACACTTACTGGATTCCAAATGGGCCCTGCACATTTAATAATACATTTAGTAACTGGCCTCAGAATTCTGCCCCAAATCAGTACCAAGTTCCTTGATCTATAGCTTGATAAATCTATTCCCTTTTCCTGTGTTAGAATCTGGCTCATGCTGGTTTTCCTCTAGTGACCAAACAGCTCTTGAGACAGAGAGAGTGGCCTAAGCTCCAGGAAACCACTCTATCAGGGATAATGATATATGAGCATCAGGCAGATACCTGCAATTTTGAGCCACCAGGATTAGCTATGGGACAAGCAGAGTGACATGGAGGTCTGCTGTGAAAGGGAATTTCTTCACTTGGTCATTCATTAATTCAACATGTGCTGAATACCTTAAAGTGAGTTTAAAAGGGAGGGTATAATGGTGAACAAGAGAAACAGGGTGCCCCCTCCTAGAACTTCCATTCTAGCTAAGAAGGCAGATTTTAAATGATTATAATAACAACTAAGAAATATAATATTAAGGCAAGGGCAGAAGGTTGCAATACCATATGGGGACAGAGATGCTAACATTATCTGTAAGTTAGGGAAATCCTCCCAGGGAAGCTCTCTTGAGCTGAGACCTGCAGGGTGAGTGAGGAGGTGTTACCTAGGACAAAGAGGGGAAAGGAAGTGGGTTGGTAATGGGGAAGGGTTCTAAGCAAAAATGCCACTTTGTGTGAAGGTCTGCAGAATTAATAGTGTAGGGGAAATCTTAAAAAGTCAATTTGGGTGATGTGTGAGAGTATCAAAATCAAACCTAAGAGTAGTGGGCAGAAGCTAAAGTTTGGAAGCCATTGAGAGTCATATCACAGAATTTGGATATATTAAGGATAACAGGAAGGTGTTAATAAGGTTTTTGTGTTTGTTTTCCACTGAAATATTTTATGTAATGATTGTCATGATCCCTTTTTGTTTTAAAGGTCATCCTACTGAAGAGTGAATGGATTAAAGCCAAGACAAAAGTGCTTTAGAAAGAATGGTGCCTTAGTCTGCTCAGGCTACCATAACAAAATCCCATAGACTGGGTGGCTTAAACAACAGAAATTTATTTTCTCACAGTGCTGGAGGATGGATATCTCAGGTCAGAGTGCCAGCATGGTCTGGGTCTGTTGAGGGCTCACCTCCTGGCTTGCAGCCTGCCCCCTTCTTGCTGTGTCCTTACATGGCAGAGAGAGAAAGAGAGTGAGCTCTCTGGTGTCTCTTCTTATAAGGGCACTAATTCCATCATGAGGCTTCTACTCTCAAGAGCTCATCTAAGCCTAATTAATTCCCAAAGGCCCTATCTCCAAATACCATCACTTTGGGGATTAGGGCTTCAACGTAAGAATTTTGGGGAGTATACAAACATTCAGTCCATAATTAACAGGGAATTATTGCATTAATTTGAGGCCAGAGATAGTAAGAGCCTAAGTCATGCATTAAAATTAACTGAGGGGCTGGAGAACTAGAAACATTCAAGTGTTACATAGGAGGTAGAGGGACATAGAACCAATGGTCATCTTAGTGGGAGAGGTTCACAAACAGGCAATTTGCTTTTATTTTTCTGCATTGCCCCAACCAAACACTGAACTCGTCTGACCTTCTTGTAGTCTAGTGTCCAATGTAATACCACCTACAACTATTTGCCCCCACATCAAGGCAGGCTCAAGAAATGAAAGAGTTGACTCTACTCTTATCTGACTTTCCGTGACACCATTACCTGGGGTTTCATCTCTAATATGTCCTCATTTCTTAATCATTATATTACTGTCCATTGCTAAGGACATCCACCCAAAAATGTTAAATTTATTCTCTGCACTAGCCCCACTCTGCTCTAGCTATCCTACCCTACTTTTAAACGAAAAATATCTCCATGGACTTTTAGTCACCTATTAATCAAATGTACTCTCTGGTTTAGAGTTCTGTTTGGTAGATTTATCAAGACTTTTCAGTTCTATATCCATTGTCTACCACCCATTGTCCACAGACAATGATTAAAGAAAGAGTGTTGATCAATAACTCAAGGAATCCCTCCAATATTACAACAAACACTGACAAGAGGATTGATCCACCAGTCTCATTAGAGCAAAATTTGCAGAGTATTTAAATGTCCATGCTCTGGAGCCTGTAGATGTGAAAATGTCAGCTCTACTTCCAGGCAAACTTGGACAAATTATTGTATTTTTTTCTGGGCTTATAAAATGGGCTGTTGGGATAATGACGCTTCTCTCAAACAGTGCCTCACACATTCTAAATGCTCAATAAATGTAGCCAATATGAATCTTAACCACTATGCACACGTAGTGGTTATTAATCTGTTGTATGACAGTCAGGCAAAATCATTAATATTCTTTACTCTATCTTTGAAATTTTTTAAAGAAATGTATCTATTGAAAAATATGCATGTGTATGTACATATAAAATGGGAAATGAAAAGTAAAACTCTTCCTACTCTTATCCCCATCATAGTCCCTAGAGGTCAACACATTTAATTCTTTCTGTTTTAAATTCTTTTGGTGACTCATGCCATGCTTCTGTCTATACCATTATTTTTTGTTTTGTCAACTTCATATAGTAGTTATTAACTCCTTTCTTTAAAATATTTTTAAAACTTTTGTTTACTTTACTTACCTCTCCTTTCCAGTTCTTCTACTATTTCTTTGATTATATGATCATATTTTGCTATTATATTGATGACTTTTCTGTCATATGGACCTTCTGATATTCTCATTCATGTCACTTAACTTTTCTTTCCTTTCTATGTGATTCTTTGTACTGCCCTCTAGTAGAATCGCCTAGCGCTGTCTTCCAGCTCACTAACTCAGCATTCATCCCTGTCCATTCTTCCTGTTTATGTAGCTTAGTGGTTTAAAAAAAATTGATGATCGTAACTTAAATTTCTTAATTCCCTAATTGTCACTTTTTAAAATAATTACTTCTAGTGGTTGCTGTGTGCACATCCCTTGATCCCTCCCTGTAGTACCACAGTGCTCAGTTGTCCAATCACCATCCCCTGTGACCACTGAGAATGTTAACTCTTGATGGCTCCAGAGCTCCCCAGGAGGTCAGCTGAGGGCTCTGTTTGTAACCACACATGACAGCTCAACTCCTTCCTCTGCCCACTCCTGCTTCCCTCACTCCTTCTCAAATGGATCTTTCTTTTTTTTATTTCAGAATATTATGGGGGTACAAATATTTTGGTTATACATAATGCCTTTGCCTTTCCCAAGCCAGAGCTGTAAGCGTGACCTGCCCCATACAGTGCACTCCGCACCCGTTAGTTGTGAGTTTACCCACCCACCACCCCCATCTCCTACCTGACCAGCACCTGATGAATATTACTTCCACGTGAGTACCTTAGTGTTAATCAGTTAGTACTAATTTGATGGCAAGTACACATGATGCTTGTTTTTCCATTCTTGTGACACCTTTAAGATACCTTGTGTTCTTGTGCTATATCCACTTCAAAGGATGGGCTCAAGTTCTATCCAGGATAACATAAGAGGTGCTATTTCCCCATTGTTTTTTGTGGTTGGGTAGTACTCCATGGTATATATATACCACATTTTATTAATCCACTCATGTATTGATGGGCACTTGGGTTGTTTCCACATCTTTGCAATTATGAATTGTGCTGCCATAAACATTCAAGTGCAGATGTCTTTATTATAGAATATCTTTTTTTCCTTTGGGTAGATGCCTAGTAAAATGGGTCTTAAAGGCACTCCAAAGTCAATCTCCAGCATGCAAACCTCAGTTTCAGAGTCTATTTCCTGGACTACCTGACCTAAGACATCAACTGCTCTTGTTTTACAATATGATTTCCTCTCTTATTGCTGTGAGGATATTAATGACATTTCTTTTAAATTCTGTTTTATTTGCTCTATTTAACTCTATTTCCTTTGGTTATAGCTACTCAGTTTAAGTCTGACATCACTCTGGTTGCATGCTTAACTTTGCATATGTGATTTTTTTATTTGCTTACCAGTGCTGTTTCTATTTTCTGCAGCTTATAACTAACTGGTGATGCTGTAGAAGAGAGAGATGGGCGGCCAGATGGAGGTCTGGCAGTTTATCTGGATACGAGGAGTCTCTCATCTGCAGCCCCAGTGCTCACCTGCACTGCTCTATTGAGATAGAAGGCTGAGGCTGTGAGCTACTTAGCGTAAAGTGATGGTGGGTTGGGGAGAGAAGAGTGTAGTTGTGCAATGATTCAGCCTGATGAATGCCTTTGGGCACCTTCCTGTCTTTCTGTGTGCTTATGCTGGAGCTCCCTTGAGCTAACTTGCTTCTACCTTAGTGGTAGTAATTTTTTGCTTGGATTTGGGGCTATTGTTTCCTCCCATTTCACTTTTCTCAATACCTGGTCTAATCTGCTCAACAAAACATCTGTGCCTGCCCACCTGCTTATCTTCTTTCTTCCTTTCTTTCTCTCATTTCCCTTCCTCTTTTCCTTCCTTCCTGTTCCTAGTGTGGCTATGGAGTCTTCTTTTTATATCTTTTATGGGGCCTGGGGCTAAAGGAGGGGTAGATATGTGTGACTAGGACATTATATTTCCAAGCTTAATATTAATTTTACATTTCCAATGTTTACATTCTGCTACCTCTGTCTGACATTATAATTAAAGTTTATCTATAGATTGATTCTAAAAATTGAAAAACAGAATTTATAGCATTATAATTATGTCACTTTATGCATAACAGAGCCAAAGAGCATGGCTGGACCTGCAGAGAAAGAGAAGGATCTTGCATCATTAAACCTTTTGTCACCTTTGAAAAAGAATGTCTTACATCAGGAGTCAAGATCAAACTGATTCTCTCTCCTGACATTCTCTCAGTTGCCCCAAATTTTGGTATATTTCAACGTATTTCATGAAAACACCATGACTTTCTCCCTGTTTTGCTGTCCTTGAAGTTTTTAATTGCTGAAACATTTTAACTCTTCCTGGTTGCTAAAAAATGGCATCCACTTTACTCTTGGAGACATCTTCCAGGGAGCCTTCAGATTTTCTGTCCCTATTTGGCCTACTTATCCACCGTTTGCTGAGAATTTCTGCTCTTACCCTCTGATCACTTCCACTATTTCTTGAATACCTTGTCTACAGCTTTTGATGATTCTTTCCCCCATAAAGTACATAACCAGATAATTTTTTTTCAGAAAGCATGCAGGAGAGGTAAACTTTTCTGAGAAGCTGCATATCTGAAAATGTCTTTGTTTTGCAGTTACCTTTAATTGGTAGTTTATTTAGTTATAGGATTTTAAATATCAAAATATTTTTCATCTGAACTAGTTAAAATATTGGTTCTTATCTTCAAGCTGATAAGAAGTCTGAGGCCAAAATGATCTTCTGTGATTTATCTTGTGCACACGTGTGCATGCGCCTATGTGTATCTGTCTTTTCATTTCTAGAAGCATATAGAATCTTCTCGTTATTTTTGGCATTCTGAATTGTTATCAAGATGGAAATGGGTGTGGGTGGTTTATCATTGTTTCCATTTGGCACTGCATAGGTCTTTTCAATCCAAAGACGTGTCTCTCTTCAGCCTGAGGAATTTTTTCTTTCATATTTTCTATATTTTCACCCCATCTTCTGTATTCTCTTTTCTGGAAGTTCTGTTTAAATAAATGTTGGACATTCTGTATCAAGTCTCCTTATCTCCTGTTTTTCTCCCCTTTTTCCCCTCTGTGCTTGTCTGGAAATGTCCTTGATTTTATCCTCACCCTTGTATTAAATTCTTTTAGTATCAGCCATCATACGTTTAGTATTTCCAGCTGTTCCTTTTTTCATAGCAGGCCATTCCCCTTTTAAGGACATAATATCTTCTCAAATTTCTTCTGAGATTTTGATTAAAAGTTTTTTCTTTTTTAATTTTCTCTAGTTCATTACTCATCTGGTAAATTGGGATCCATTTTTCTGTTTGTTAGCCTTGGTTCTTATCTGCGGCACTGATGGCTTGTCCTGATAATCTAGTGATCTAGATCATCAGTTCATAGTCCCTAATATTTACATCTGTGAACGTGGATGGTGTCTATGTGGCTGTTTTCAGGAATTACAAAATTCCATTGCCCCAGCACACCTCTCTCCCCAGAATGTGAGGACTGCCTGTCAGCCCTGTGGAGAGGGGACCTGGACACTTCTCTCCTTAGGGTGTCCGTGCACAGAATGGCAGGTGTGCTCCCATGTCCTCAACTCACTGTCCTCAGTCTTAGGAATGTCACTAACAAACTTGGAGCCCCAGCCTTTTCCAGGCAAATCTTTCAGCTTCTGCAGAGAGCAGCTCTCCATTTGTGACTCAGCGGTAAACAGTACTGCTGCTGGTCACCTTCGAAATATATATGGGACCTACTGGCCCAGCTCTTCCGCACCCTGTTCTTATCACCACATTTCGTGGTGATTGTTCCACGGTCCAGTCTTGCTCCTAATGCCTGCAGGCTCTGAGTGAAGCAAACATGGGGTCTGCTGGACAGATTTTCTCCGACGCCTTTATAGCAGCCTTCTCCTGTGTCTCTTCTAAGTCACAGCTCCCTCCACTCTGGCAGACAATCAACTAAGATCTCATCTGCTTTCTATACTACATAAATTCCTCAAAGCTCTGGAAGGTGGTGCTCCCTTTCTGTTCTCTCTGTGGCTTCCTATGGATCACCTTTGTATATCTTTATTGTTATTTTGATGAGATTTCTGGGAGAAGATTGCGAAAACACAAGTGCTCAGGCCACCATCTTCAACCTAATCTTATCTTAATTTTATGAATCACTTTAATCTAACTCAGTGCCCGCTTGCTGATTTGAGTGGCGATCCAATCTTGGTCAGTTTTACAGGTCCATCACCCCTTCCACAATTACACAAGTGAACTGGGATGTTTATAGGTGACTCCAAATGAAATCTATCAGTCTTTAGTCTCATCACAATAGAGGCTCCATATTGAGGCAGACAGCTCTGCAGGTGCCACCTGCTCACTCTCAGCCACATGTGACCACGGGGACCTTGCTTCACTGTGATTTCTTAAGCCCTGGTGCTCCATCCCAGTGTGCTGGCCTCTGTGCAGCCTGGCCTCCTACTCCTGATGGCCAGGACAGCTTGCCTGGATTCCTAAAAATGTCAATATCATGAAGAGTTTTAAAAGAAAGAAGAAAAGACTGTAAGGAAAAGTAAAAAGACGATTCCAGAGTAAATGAGATGAAAGAGATTCATCACACATAAAGAATGCAATGAATAAGTCTTGATTAGAACCTGATTCCAAGAGGAAATCTACAAATATGTTATTAGGTCAATTGGAGACATTTAAATATTCATTGAAGATTAGATGATATTATAGAATTATTTTTACTTTCTTAAGTATAAAAATGGTACTATGCTTATGGAAGAGAATGTTCTAATATAAATATATAAATCAAATTTGGCAAAATGTTAACAATTCTTACACCTAGGAAGAGGGTACACAGGCATTCTTTGAAATATTCTTTCCACTTTTCTGTATGTTTAAAATTGTTAAAAATAAAATATTGGAGTCAAAATTGTGCTTTTTGGAAGGAGCAGTCCTGAGTTATTTTATCAAAAGCCACCTGGGACTTGAGGTTTGCTTGTAGTGGCTACAAGTGGCTGTTGCAGAATATATTTGCCGATTACACGGAATTAATAGATTTTCCTTCTAAGGTGCTCTCTCTGAGCCCCAGAATCTGGTCTACTGGAATGAGTTGGAATCTACCAGGTTCTTGTAGACAGCTATAAGAATATCTGTGGGATTTTCTTTTCTGTGAGATTCTATAAGGACAACAAAAGGGTGAGTTGAAAATACTGGATTTTCATGCTGAATATAGCTAAATACAATTAATTGTTCAATGAACTTATACTTAACCATATTCTATACATGCTATGTAGTGAGGCTCTAATCTTTTTTTTTTTTTTTTTTTTTTTTTTTGAGACAGAGTCTCACTCTGTTGCCCGGGCTAGAGTGCCATGGCGTCAGCCTAGCTCACAGCAACCTCAAACTCCTGGGCTCAAGCGATCCTTCTGCCTCAGCCTCCCAAGTAGCTGGGACT